>JARVZY010002898.1:35000-66508 GCA_030686995.1 Artemisia argyi
TATATATATATATATATATATATATATATATATATATATATATATATATATATATATATACGTGTATATATATACGTGTATATATATATATATATGTATATATATATATGTATATATATATGTATGTATATATATATATATACGTATATATATACATATATATATATATACGTATATATATATACATACATATATATATACATATATATATATGTACATATATATATATATATATATATATATATATATAGACATATATATATATATATATATATATATATATATGTACATATATATATATGTATATATATATGTATGTATATATATATACGTATATATATATATATACATATATATATATATATATATATATATATATATATATACGTATATATATACATATATATATACGTATATATATACATATATATATACGTATATATACATATATATATACGTATATATATATATATATATATATATATATATATATATATATATATATATATATACGTATATATATATATATATATATATATATATATATATATATATATATATATACGTATATATATATATATACGTATATATATATATATACGTATATATACACACACACACACATATATATATATATATATATATATATATATATATATATATATATGTATGTATTTATAATTTAGTGTAAATACACTAGTTTAATATATATTTACAAATAAAAACAACATATCATTATATTATTTTTATAGAATATAAAATATAAGGTTTATAAAGTATAGAAGGTATTTATTAAATTTATAATGTTATTAAAGAAAATGAAAATTGATAAGTATATTTTATTTAAATTTTAACAACTAAACTTTGATTAAATAACCACTCATTTTCTAAACATTTTTTTACAAAAGTGACATACATGTTTTTTTAGGACATCTTATAAATTAGACGAAAATTTAATAGTTTGAGAAAATTGAGTTTCAATCTTAACTTTCTATTTTTAATAGTAGACAATTAAATTGGGACATCTTAAAAAGGAAACGTGGACAATAAAATTGGGACGGAAGAAGTACAAATTATCAAACATATTGTACAATCAACTTAAACACAAATCCTGCATTAAATGTCACTAATACAAATAATAAAACACATTATACAAATATTCAAGCCCAAACGGACAACGGGCCAAATGGGCTCTAGCCCGAGCAGGCACGAGCCAACAGGCACGAGCTAAACGAAATTCTTGATATCCGTAAATTTATTATATATATATATATATATATATATATATATATATATATATATATATATATATATATATATATATATATATATATATATATATGATTAACTGAAAATTTTATTTCTGGTATTTGCCGCCGCAACACGCGAGTACCCTGGCCAGTTATTATTAGAGACAAGGAACTAACGTGTGCTGGACAATTAAATAACTAGAGACAAGGAACTAACGTGTGCTGGACAATTAAATAGCTAGAGTTCAAAAAATTAAAGGCAGCTAGATAATCAAAGGACGAACTGGACAGAACGATACCCAGCCATCATTATCGACTTATGTGAATATACACCACATCTCAAAAGTGTTTTAATGTGTCGTAGGGTCATTTGGTATTTTATGTATGTGACATTAGATGTATCACTCTTGGAGCTGGTTCAGTCCAACTTGTACTAGCTAGTGTTAGTGTGTTACACGCATGCACCAACTAGTCAAGATAGCTACTAACTTGTCTAGAGCATGTGAAAACGTTTTTGAACCAAAAGGCCGATATTATCTTAAGAAAAAAATTCAGGGCCCGTTTGGTTTACTGGTGTGTTTGGAATAGGATTTGAATTTGATTTAGGATTTGAATTTGAATTTAGTTTAAGATTTAAAAAGAGAAAATATATTTATTTAATATATTTTATAATAAAATTATAATAAAAAATACATCATTTAAAAATTTATAAAAAAATGGTATATGAGAGTAGAAAATAGTGGGTCTCACAAATTTGTCAAAACCTTCCAAATTGATGTGGAATTAAATTTCATTCATTCTATCATTCTTTTTAGGCACGTTTGGTAGAGAGAATTTCAGAGAATAGAAATGAGGCAGAGAATATAAATTTAGAGAATAGAAATCAGTAGAGAATTTTGTTCAATTATAATGTTTGATAACAACAGAGACTTACCTGAGAAATGAAAGAAAAAAAATATTTGTTGATTTAAAAAAAAATTATTTTTTCTAAATAACAATTCTAAAAAATATAAATAAAAAAAATTTAAAAATTTATTTAAAAAATTTAATTTTTTTTTAATTTATTTTTTATAAAACTATTTAAAGAATTTTATTTTTTCTAAATAACAATTCTAAAAAAATATATATTTTTTTAATTTATTTGTTTAAATTTATTTTAAAAAAACTTATTTTTAAAATTAATTATTTAAAAAAAATTAATTATTTTTTTTAATTTATTTTTTATAAAAATTATTAAAAAAAAATATTTAAAAAAAAAATATATATATATATATATATTAAACTATATTTAAAAGAAAAATATTTAAAAAAAAACTATTTATTTTGTTAAAAAAATATATTTGGTAATAATAATAATAATAATAATAATAATAATAATAATAATAATAATAATAATAATAATAAAACACTAAAAATCCTCAATTCTCCAAATTCTCCATCAAAATTATGAAAATGAGAGTAACCAAATTAAACTACCCAATTCTCTTCAACTCTCCACTAATTTCTCATCAATTCTCAACTTTCTTTAATTCTCTCTACCAAACAAGAGAATTTAATCAAATTCCATTTCTCTCATTTCTTCTCTCTCTACCAAACGCACCCTTAGGGTGTGTTTGGTATCCCACTATGGAAATGATACTATGAGTATGAAATTGATTAAAGGTGTTTGTTTAAGATGAAGGAGCCTACCACTATAGTAATGAATGATAGAAATGTTCCATACCCCATATACCTCAAAAGAGTAAAGTGTGGATCTTTCATACCTAGAGGCCCACCACTACTATCAAAATCATTTCAATTATGATTTATCACGACATACCAAACGGACCCTTATTAAAAGAATAAACAAAACAATACATTCTTGTTATATCAAACCTAAAACCCATTTCAAAGTATCAAACCAAACTCAGCCTAAATCCATTCTAAGAACATTCTTTGTCAAAAACTTGTGTTTGTTTTTTCCTTCAAATAGGCAAGGATAATATTTTTGTTAGATTAAAGAAACACATTGTAGGTTTATCTTTCATGGCTTCATTTTTTTATAATTGTAGATACATAATAAAACTTAAGAAACTATAACGGACCTTAATGTTTCAAACGAGATTTAGCCGACTAACCTAATACTGTTTGATACTCCCCCGTTGTTTGATGATGAGGATAAGAAAAACAAAATTAAGTGAAATTATTAGTAAGTAAAAGGGGTGTCTGGATCATGACTTTTACGGAAGAAAAATAAGAATTTGACATCTAGGTGTAACATAGATGCCAATAACTCCTTGAATGGGTAATTTATTTTGATTGACATACGAGCAAGGATATAGAGACTTAAAATATAAGCCTAATCTCATGCTTAACCAATTCATCAAATGACTAATCACATTGACATATCACATGCACATTTTCTCACTCCTAGTCTCCATTTTTATTATGACATATGTTTTGATCTTATTGTTAAACATATCTTTAAACATAAATTTTAGGTATCAGTATTATTTTCTTTGACATATATGTGTTTACCAAGATGTGAATCCTTTTCGTGTTGTAAGTATACTTTATTCGAAAGGATTGTCACATTCGGTTGGTCTTATAAAAGAGAAACATTGTTACGCATTTTGAAAACTCGGATCGTTGTTCCTCTGGATGTATTTCACTCACACTAATAACTTCAATATGATCATTACCCATGTCGCTATTATGCCCATTTGGATTTGTTAGTCCACTAAAAGCTCCATACAAATAAGTTCTTTTGTACATTTTCGCTTTTCGTGGCGACGGATGCAAAGGAGATGATTTGATCTTTTGTATCTGTCGTCGAAAAAGCAATATTTCTTTTAAGAATGTCTTGATATAGTTGTTGTTCATATAAGCTTCTTGCCACTTCGGCACCATTTGTAAATTAAATTTCTTCTCAACAAGATAAACATAGAATACAGAAAAACTGAGTCTTTAACTAGGAGTTTACTTTGTATCTAGCAACAAAATTGTTAGGTGACTGTTTCACAAAAGGAGTATAAGAAATTTATGTTAACATCTTACATTTGTTTGTTGTATAGTCTTTTTCGTCTATTAATGACTACTATACCAATAAACCATCCTCTCTGTTTATAAGAATTTCAGAAATCGACAATACAACTTCATTTACATACTAAATAGTACGATATTTCAGTTTTAGCCTAAGGGAAAATGGTCATGCTTTTTGCCTTTTTTAAATGCACTGCCACCCTTCATAATGGAGTGTGTTCCATTGGTGGCTTGGCACATTGTGACAGAGGGATCATTCTTTTGGCACAAATTCTATGATCCTGAGATCTCCTCCAAACATTGTTAAACAACTCAGCTACATGGTTCGGAGGAATTGCAATGACATAAGTATCCCTTTTGCTGAAGGAGTTGTTAATTCAGGCTCTTCTAATGGCAGTGTTATTGTAGATTCTGAGGAGGCTCTAGAAAATGATCAAAAACTTTTGTTTCTAAACTCGGATGCTAGCCTTGCAGTTCATGCGGGTATGTGAGAACAAAGATATATAAAGCTAACTAATGTGTATGGGCTATGGAAATTATGTGATCACATCGATACAACAAACACAAAAAATAGTTTCTCTAGCTTACTAGAAAAAAAGTATAAGGAAATATCGCCAGTAATAATCATCTTGTGAGATTTATAAACACATATCCTTATAACAAACATTATATTTTTTAAAGATAATTGAACAATAACTGAATTCCCTAAGGATGGCTTCTAAAATTGTAAGTTTGGATGGCAGAATGCTACGTATTTGATCAATCTTGGGATAAAGACTCTGCATCTATGTGTCATCAGCAAAATTCCACTGGGCAAACTATGGCACAAGTTTTTGAAGCCTATCCTAAGGTACATCAGTTTCCATAATTGATTTAGCTTTTATCCATGAGATCATTTGGGCTACTCTACTTTTGTTTCATAGTTTAAAACACTCGCACATATGTCCCTTGATTGGACTAGACTCCACTACGGCACTACCTGTGGCCGGTGGGATTATAGGAGATCATTTGATACCTCTAGTCTAGAGGACTTGTTGTTAATTAGCCATTGACATGCTCCATGACACTGACTTTGCAGGTAAAGTGTGTCTATTATCACGGCCTGAATAGTTGAAGTAGGACACCGGAAGGCTTCTATCCATGAGATCATTTGGGCTACTCTACTTTTGTTTCATAGTTTAAAACACTCGCACATATGTCCCTTGATTGGACTAGACTCCGCTACGGCACTACCTGTGGCCGGTGGGATTATAGGAGATCATTTGATACCTCTAGTCTAGAGGACTTGTTGTTAATTAGCCATTGACATGCTCCATGACACTAACTTTGCAGGTAAAGCGTGTCTATTATCACGGCCTGAATAGTTGAAGTAGGACACCTGAAGGCTTAGTTTACAAATACGTTTTAGACAGGTTAATTTCAAACGCTAGAATAACCTTGGTTAAAATTTGGCTCACTAGGAACACAAAACAGGAACGTGGAACACGTATCCAGAAACTAAAGTTGAATAACATTGAATAGAATGAACAACAATGCACTGGAATTTAGTTTATATAGACCTAAGAATCCTAAACCGACTCAAACAAAGTTTCCTAATACAATAATGTTGATAGTTAACCTAAACTTTGGGTTAAATATATCAAATCAGAAAGTATGTATGTATTATGTAAATAAATAAACGGGCATGACTCTTAGCAAGAGACACAACCAAAGGGAAGAGGCATAACCAAAGTGAAGGGGTGCAATAATTCATCAAGGGGTGGTTATTGTTAGTTAGTTAGTTAGTTATTAGGTTAAGGTATTTTAGTGAACAACACATTATTTCATGATGTTTTTTCAGTGTTTATATATAGGGTCAATGTATTTATAAATTGTATGAATAAAAATTGCAAGTATCAATGAATAGAAAGTATATTTATATATTACCTGTGATTTTGTTAATCATTAGCAAGTCTTGTTCCAACAATTGGTATCAAGAGCAAGATCGATTCCGGGAAAGAAGAAAGCAGCGACTACTGGTCATCGATTAAAAGAAGATACCTATTCGTTGAAAAGATCGAAATACAGAAACGGTTTGTTATAACCAGATTGAAGCAGTAACATTTTATTTGATTCTAACCGGCGTTTGACCGGAGAAGACAACCGGTTTATTGAAACCACTTATTATCGGAGAAGGCAACCGGAGTAAGAACAGAAATAAAGACCAGAAATATCTTCGATTGAAAGCAAAACTTCTGATCATACCAGCAATTGATTAAAAAAGGGAAGAAAGAACACAACAAGAAGTTTTGTGATATTCCCAAAGGAGTGTTGAAATCAAAAAAGAAAGAGAAATTGAAAGATCGTTTTTGACTGAAAAATACAAAATAGCAAGTAGAACCCTTGATTCAAACCAGCAAGAAAGTAGAATCATTGGGGTTTTAATATCAGCAAGAAATGATCAATTACTTTGATCAAAGCAAGCAAGAACCTGATTAGCAAGTGGTTCATGAGGCACGAACTGATTAGTAAGTAGGTCAGATACGTGCAGTAAGAGCCAGATTAGCAAGTGGGTCTAGAAAACACAATATTGATTAGCAAGTTGATCAATATTATGCAAGTTTAGCAAGAAAACCTGGTTAGCAAGATGGCCAGTAGCAAGTAAGAGTTTTGATCTTTTGATCAAACACAAGAGCAAGAAAACCAGAAACCATCTCGGTTCTGATTGTATGAAAGTACGCAAGTAAGAAAGCAAGCAAGAACGCAAGTAAGTAAGCAAGAAGCAACGTAAGTAAGAAAGCAACAAAGTATGAAGATAGGAGAAACATCTACACCAACTCGTGAGCAAAATATAGCACTTCAATGTCCGAAACTAAATAAATCAAACTACACCACATGGGCAATTATGATGGAAACAATCTTAAAAGCTTATGGTCTGTGGGAAACACTTGAAGCTACAAAAGTCGCATATGAAAAAAAGATGAATACAACAAAAGAAATGATTCTCACAACATTACCATAATATATTCTATTGCAAGTGCACAATACTCAAAAGCAAAGGAAGTATGGGAATCAATTAAGGTACGATATATATTAGAGGACCGAGTTCAGAAAGCACGGCTACAAACTTTAAGGAGTGAATTGCAGACTTTGAAAATGAAAAATAATGAAACCGTAAGCGACTTTGCCCGAAAATTGGGAAGCATAAAAGGCAAATTTAAAAGTCTTGGTTCAACTCTTAAAGACGAAACACTCGTCAGAGAGTTACTGAACTCCGTTCCAAAGAAGTTTCTACCGATCGTGGCATCTATCGAGCAATATTCCGAGATTGATAAAATGTCATTTGAAGAAGCAATGGGAAGAATAATATCTTTTGAAGAACACATCCAAAGTCAAGATGAACCGAAAGAAAATTATCAAGACAAACTTCTGATAGCAAGTTCAAACAACCAAAGTCGTGGTAAAGGGCGAGGTAAAAATTACAACAAAGAAGCAAAAGAAAGCATGAAATTGAAGAATAGTCTAAATGCTCATGGGACAAGTATAAGTCAAGGAACTAAAGACAAGAGCACTTTCAGATGTTATGAATGTGGTGACTTCGGCCACTTTACATGGGAATGTACGAAGTGGAAATACAATAAAGACAAGTAAGAAGAGTCTTATCTCATTAATGATGACGAAGGACCAACGCTCCTATGAAGAGCAAGATAAAATCAAGTTGAAGACCTACATTAAACCAAAGTTTAGTTTAAGGAGGAGTGTTGATAGTTAACCTAAACTTTGGGTTAAATATATCAAATCAGAAAGTATGTATGTATTATGTAAAAAAATAAATGGGCATGACTCTTGGCAAGAGACACAACCAAAGGGAAGAAGCATAACCAAAGTGAAGGGGTGCAATGATTCATCAAGAGGTGGTTATTGTTAGTTAGTTATTAGGATACGGTATTGTTTAGTGAAACAACACATTGTTTCATGATGCCTTTTCAGTGTTTATAAATAGGGTCACTGTATTTGTAAATTGTATGAACAAAAATTGCAATTATCAATTAATATAAATTATATTCATATATTACCTGTGATTTTGTTGATCATTAGCAAGTCTTGTTCCAACAAATAATAATCCTAATCAAACAAGTAAAACTAAACCTAAAATATAACTAGACTCAAGATAAATCCTAATTTACTTCCAACTAATCTGCCAGAATTATTCTTTACTCTTTTTCAGTTTTGGTCCTCCATCATTCTCCCCTTCTTGAAAAGAACTCGACCATGAGTTCTCAATAGAAGATAGCACCTGATCCGGGGAATATTTGTCACACATATCTTCTTTTCCTTATTCCTCTGCGAGCACAACAACAAAATTTGCTTTGTCATTGTTTTGGATATCGTTGATTTGTCTTCATTTGAACAAGGTCAAAATGTGAACCTTTGACCATCTTTAGAAAAGGTGAAGTTCTCCTTTCCTTTGTGGACCACACTCAAGTCGGATTGCGAAGGTCTTCCTAGTAAAACATGACAATCATCCATATCTACTATATCAAACAAAATCGTGTCTTTGTACTTGCCCATGGAAAAAGGTACCTCACATTGTTCAGACACTCTTACCTCACCAACAGCTTTAATCCAACCAATCTTGTATGGTTTTGGATGTTTCTTTGGTGTCAATTTGAGACGTGTCACTAAGTCTCGTGAGATGTTGTTCTCACTACTTCCTCTGTCAATGATAACGTTGAACACATCTTGATTAATCTTGCACCGCATTTGGAAGATGTTGTGTCATTAACTGCCTTCACTTTTCTTAGTACTGGAAAGTACTAATCGTCGAACAACACCTAAGAAGGCTTTGCTATGATCATCATTATCTTCAAAAACAGCATCAGGACCCGATAATAAATCCATCGTCTTCATATTCATTGTGTGTCTTATCACCTTCAACTAAGTTAACAGGCTTTGTAGCTCGACATTGATCAGTTTTGGTGGTGTTGTCAGTTTCGAAGTTAGATAGACACTTTTGTCATATTATCTCCTTTAAGCTATTTTTGCTATTCTCCAAAATATCTATCTTATTCTCATCGACTTAGCTAGACGGAGACTTAAAAACAACAACCAAGTTTGTGGATGCCTTGAGGATCCCGTATATTGCACCATCATTTCATGGTTGTGAAAGAATAGTGGCTCAGCCGGCCCTTATGTCTTATTGGCAAGTCCACTACAATTTTTTTTGGGTGTTTATGATGGATTATAAACTTACATAGGCATGTTTGAAGTTTTCATTTTTTCAACAGGGGTTTTAGTTTTAGTCAGTTGGATAGGGCTCAGTATGGGATTATGGACAACCTTGTTCGCTTCAGCTTTGGAATTGAAGTCATTGATGACCTCATGCCTGATGTCCTGCAGGCTTTTGAGACCATATAGCCTGTATGGTTGTTATACACGTGACTGCAATATTGTTTATCAGTACTAAGTACCTCTTTTAAGATATATGCGATAATAAGAGAGAGTGCATGGAAATGCATTAGAAATGAAACCAATAATCATTCAAAATTTGTTTCTGTATTACATAATGGATTATAGATCCTTGTCCTCATCTTCATAGCTAAAAGGGAGTGGCACCGACTTAAATGCTCGGAAATTGCCTACATTGTTCAAATGCTCATTTTCCACCCTGAAGAAGTTCCATATACTGCGACGGATGATCTCCAAAACTGCGACTACGAAAATCATTGTGCTACGATGAAGCCAAGGAGCTTCATGGAAATCTAACACAGTTTGCATCCATGCAAGTCTCAATATGACATTCACTACCTACAAATTAATCAAGAATTATTCATATTAGAAACTTACAAACATAGTATAAAATATTGATTATAGCTTAAGGTATTTGATACTACCATTGCTACAAAGTAGACCCATTTGTTTGTTAAAATGAGTCTATCTCTCAACCAAGGGTTCTTGGAATCCTTGCAGAGGAGACCCCAATCCTTAACCATATCCCAGTAGGTGTTATAAATTGTAGCAACACCAGAACTAGATGCTGCGATGATTTTCATAGTCATTCCTCTCCTCTGAACATAAATTGTTCTAGTAATCACAGCAATAATGGTTGACAAGTACTTTAGTGCATTCCTGGCTTGACCATAGTCTTTTCGTTCAAACATTAATCGTAAGCACTAACACACATCACAAAACAACCACATTATACATCTTTTGTACCATACATACAACATGATAAATAATGTGTGTGTAAAGCTAAGTTACCTGTAGGAGACGAAGCCAGTATGGGATAACAGCGATTAATATAAAGAAGATCTGATAAATATTACTTTCGTTACATGTGTTTGTTCTCCTCTTAAAGTCTCCCCAACCGTAATAGCATATATAGAATTCCAAAGTCCTAAGTAATTGAACCTGGAACCATCGAAATTAGTTGATAAAAGTGAGACACGGCTATGCGTTTAACAAATAAATAAAAATACAAAAAATAAAAAAATAAAAAAATAAAATTGGCGGATCTTTATATTTTTTTAGGAAAACACGCCCTTTTTTTAGGAAAGTTCTTCAAGGGTTAAAAGTTTTAGTTGCAGGGGTTGCATGCATCTCGAAATGTGTAGGTCGTGTTGGGACCAATCAGCTCGTGTCACTAACTCATATCCAACCAATCACGTTGCCTTCCAATTATAACAAAGTTAACGGGACAACTTGATGGACTATATCTCTATATATGTCAGTGGTCATAACCTGAACTCATAATTAACCAGAACTTGCATTTATAAACATGCATATAACTTTAATCCTAGACCATTCGCATAAACAATAAAACACCAAAGTCAATTACCTGACTAGTTAACTGGTCAGCCAAGAAGAATTCAGGGAAGTTGACTTTATATAAAGGAGCGCAAACACAACGCCATAGGCATGCTATCAGGAGGAAACGGTTTGCACGATAAATGAGATTAAATGGACAAAACATTATTATTAGTACAACCTGCACAACATAATTTACAACTAATTAGCACACTTTTCTGTACAGAAGTTACTAGAGAGGCGAACTAAAAAATTCTTACAATAACTAAGCCTAGCGGGACAAGTTCGGTTAGAGTTGTAAAACCTTCACTTTCTTCCATTTCCATGTCAAGATTTGAGAGTACAGCTGCAAGAGTGAGTACTGCTAGAGCAGAGCTAAGAAGTAGGATTTCCTTATAACCCAATTCTCTATTCCGATTGAACCCAAAAATGAAAGAGTAATTGACACGACATCGCTTCCAAAAGTATATGTTTCCAGCATACATTAGCATATGTAACACAATGTACGCGAACAAACTGTATAATGGAAATATGTTGGTCATGTATTGGTCACGTCCTTCACTCTTGAGAAGTCCCCTGGCGCGTACTATTAAGATGATTGCCGACACAAGTGCAATCGAGCAGCCAAAGAAACAACCTGTATCCAGTTATATATAATAATTTAAAATACAATCCCACACAGAGGGCTCTAAGATTTACTCGTTCTTTCGGTGTTATTGCATCTTACCCGCAAAAAATGTTACTCGATGCTTGTCTCGTTTAGCTCTAGGCCTTAAATCTCTCATTCCATGACGGCGATTTGCGTTGGCAAAGTGTTTTATAAATGACGCTTCTACTCGTTCCATGAGCTTAACAACCTAACAAACCAGAAAAGTTTAGACCATTATTCAATTAATCTGCAATCTAAAAGCACAAACTTTCTGATCTTACCTCATCAGATTGACTCAGGTAAGAATTCTCAACCATCTCTAGATACGTTTTCGAGGCATTTCTTGATGTGATCTACACCCATAAAAAATTGTCAAAATTCGACCACCTCATGAACGCATATTTGATTACAATTAAGAGTTTAAGACCTTATCGTACTTCTTCAAGATCTTGGAGAAAGCTAATTGATTCAAGAAACTGTTGAGAACAAATAATACATAACTTAATCGATAGCACTTTATTTACTAATCCTGTTTATGGTGATTAAGAATCAAACAGAAGTCCTTACGAGTAGTTTTTCAGAAGCCTGAGCTTTCTATGGAACTCTACAAAAGCCTGTTTCAGTTTGGCCTGCACATTTCCGAGCTCTTTTTTACTGAATGATAAGTCCAATTTTGGGCCATCAACAATAGCTTTCAAGGTGGATAGTGCAGATTCCGGTAGCACGTTGATCTTTACTTTATTTAAGATATCTAAATAAATCATCTTATTTTGGTCCCTTTCTGGAGTTTCTTCAAGTCCTTGAATCCCCTCTAATGCTGATGAACCTTGAATATTTCCAAATATAGTAAGCATATCTAAACAAATTATTGTACTACTAGATCTCTTAGTCATAAATTTATAATTAGATAAAGAATAAAGGGCGAGGTTTTTTCGGTCCAGGTTACTCAGAGAGGGCGAGTTTTTGACTCAGATGTACGTTGCCTAACCGATGTATCCCGTGACTATTTCCAACCCTTCCCCAGCCATATTCAAATGTGTACCTAGTAAAGTTTGAGCCATAGACCTCTTGTGAGGAGGTTACTTTCCATAACACTAGGCCATTAGCTGATGGGGTTTAGTCCTAAAATTATGGGATAACGTATACGAATGTCACCATAGTATTCGACATATTTTTTACTTAAGAACAATTATATGTTAAACTTACTCCATATCTAGGTATCTAAGTATCTATTCGGTTTCGTTTATATCAAATACGGCAAAATAAATGTAAAGCAAAAATGCAAGTTTTAAAAAAAAAAATTACTTTTTGTTACTATATATATGTAAAGCGAAGATTCAACATTATATGTGAAGGCAAGAAAACATGGCTCTTAAGATCCCGATCCGGATCTTAGGATTTTACGATTCTACAAAGTAAAAACTATTCAATATATCTCACGTAAGAAATCATCAAGCGTAGGATCTTGATAGGATCCTGATATTGACCATATAATCCAAAAATTTCAACCCTTGCTCGAACCACAAGCAAAAAAATTGCAAATTTTTGGATTTTGCTTTATAGAATCAGAAAAAGAAAGAGTTGATCCTCTTAAACATTCCATGATCATGATTTAAGCCGAGTTTTCTATGAAACATTCACATATGTGAATTTTGTGTTCTGTATATATAATAATTTGTAGATATGTATAACATTACAGTGCGTATTAGGAAAATAATATTATAGTAAGATTTTAAGATCTTAATCTTGTAAAGACAAAAACAATACTAAGTATGATCTTGAAAATCTTGAAGAAAAGTAATCATATGTTTGAAAACTATTAGAAGGGCATTTTAGCCATTTAGTTTTTTTTTTTCTTTTTTTTTTTTTCCCGCACTTTAAGTATGTATGAAATTAATCATTGAAAGTATTATGATATATGAAATTAATATTTTTATTAATGGTTGCATAAATTTCACAGGCATTATCCTTATACTCCATTATTGGTCTTTCTATTTCAGTTTGATAGGAAATAATGCTCATCACAAAATTGCATTAAATGTTAAGCATACTGTTGAGGATTACCTGAACTTCTAGGCGTAGATGGAATGTCAAAATGTGGATCATTGATTTTTATTCGAAGAGCAACGAGAGCATCCATTTGTTTATTTAACTCCTCAGCCTCCATAAGCACCTCCTCCACCTTACCTCTATAGAAGTTAATCACTTTGTTAAACTCATCATCAAGTTTTCTAAAGAACACACGCTCACTCTCTACTCCTTCCCTAGGTGACAAGAGAAACATAGTTTCATATTTCGAAAACTCGGATTGTTGTTCCTCTAGTTGTATTTCACTCACACTAACAACTTCAATATGATCATTACCCATGTCACTAGTATGACCATGTCGATTTGTTAGTCCACTAAAAGCTCTATACAAAGAGTTTCTTTTGTACAGTTTTGCTCTACGTGGCGACAGAAGCAAAGAAGAGGATTTGTTCTGTATCCGTCGTCGAGAAAGCAATATTTCTTTCAAGAATGCCTTGAGATTGCTGTAGTTCACGTAAGCTTCTTGCCACTCCGGCACCATTTGTGAAGTAAATTCTTTTCCAAACTTCATTTCGGAAATTTTTTTTTTTTTTTTTTTTTTTTTTTTTTTTTTTTTTTTTTTTTTCAAGTTGAAGAAGATTGGTTAAGGATATTTTTAGTATGAAATAGCAAATGGAAGAGGGTAAGGATGTCACGCCATTGATGGGTTATCTTTATAGTTAGAGGTTTGGTTTTGGTCATCCAGTGAGTTAATAGCAACATGGATAGCGATGTCAGTTCCAGAAGTTGACAAACATTGATGGACGTCCGTCCAATACCATCATGAATATCTTTTTAATTAAAGAGTTTTGAATTTTATTTGCTAACAGCAGGTCAATAGCTCTATGGGTTTGATTTAAGCGCTCTTCAACGAAGAATGTTCCAAAATAATTTATGAATACGTGATTTCAAGACATAATTAAAGAAAATTAGTTTTTAATTAAATACTAGCAGGGTACCCGCACGTTACAGCGGTGGGTACCCTGAAATAAAAATTTTCGGTGAATCATATATTTTGGGATTTGGCCGTACAATAGCAACATACTTTTCAAAGTGTTCCATTCTAGTACGTGTACTTTTTTTGTCTCACTCAATGTAGCGAACTTTCAACTTTTGTACCAATCTACCCATTTGGTGACTGGCAACCGGGTAAAAAGTTTGACAACTGGTTAGTGGTATACGTGGCATGTATTTTTAATAAAAAAAACGTATAATAATCCCACACACCCCACACACTCTACAATTACCCCGTTCAAAACTTCCCCCAATTTCAAACCCTAACCCTAATTTCATCATATCAATCAAATGTTCTAATCCATCAATTAACACTTAATATAATGCGTTTAACAGTAAATTTCCATCATGATGGAACCTTCACTCCCTCGCCTCTCATGTATAAGGAAGGTGATGTATCGAAAATACCCGACATTGATTTCATTGGTATGACACTCATTCGTTTGTCGAAGTTGATATCAGGAGCATGTCAGTTCCCTGTTAAAGGTATTTACTTTCTTATTCCTGGTAGAGAGCTAAGTAATGGTTTAAAGGAGATTAAGGATGATAATGACCTAGCAGAGTTTGTTGCCTTAGGTTTTAAGAATAAAAAGGAAATAGATTTGTATGTGGAACATCATGGATATGATTTAAGCCATTGGTTACAAAATGAGATAGGTCCTGATGAGGTTTCAGATGATGATGAGATAGGTGAGATGGAAGATATTAAAGGATATGGCCATGATGATACAGTAGGAGAAGAAGATGTAGAGATACCAAATAGGACTATTTCAGACCCATTTCTTAATAAGTTATGCAATGGCAACTTTATTAATGACCATATTGAGAATCCTGATCCTACTGAATTTACTCAAGCTACTCCTAAGGATATAGATAGTGATGAGGAGAATGTGGATGCAAAGTAGGGCTGAGCATCGGGCGAAAACCGGACCGGACCGACCAAGACCGGACCGGACCGAGGACCGAGAACCGGAAAACCATAGACCGAGACCGGACCGAATATGGTCGGTCCGGTCTCGGTCCGGTCGGTCTTCGGTCGGTCCGGTCCAATTAGGCAAGTTTTTTCGGGTTTTTGGTCGGTCCGGACCGGACCGGACCGACCGGACCGAGGACCGAATTTGGCAAAAAGCTTAGACCGAGGACCGGACCGAATGTGGTCGGTCCGGTCCGGTCGGTCTCGGTCCGGTCGGTTTTGTCGGTCGGTCCGGTCCGGCCGGTCCGTTTGCTCAGCCCTAATGCAAAGTATAAAGTTAAACCCGGGGTAATTTATCCAGAACATGACCCTGGTGTTCCATGGAATCAGATGCAACCTACATTGGGTTTGAGGTTTGAACACCCAGAACAACTCAAAGAATGTTTAACCAATTATGGGGTGGCTAATGGATATCAGTTGTGGTACAAAAGAAATGATTACAGAACTTTGATGATTCTATGTGGAAGGAATATTGATGAGGGTAGAAGTGGAGGCTGGAAAACTAGGAAAGGGAAAGATGGGGGTGTGCAGATAGGAACACCTTCTAAGAAAAGCAAATGTAAAGCTGTTATTATAAGATCACCAGGTAAAAAAGGTAAACAGATAGTTGTGCATGGTGCATCACCATCTAAAAAGGGCAAAGGTAAAGTTGCTGAGACAAAGACAAAAAAGAAGAAGGCTAAGAAGGATGGCTGTTCATTTAGACTTTGGGCATCATGGGTGCAAGATGGTTTTTTGACTCCAAATGTCTTCTTTTTTTATGGCATCCCAAGTAACATTATTAGCAAGACCTAATACTTGTATCCTTTTACCAGGAACTTGTTGAACTGCTTCAACATTTTTGCCTTTTGACTTCTTGCCTTTTGACTTTTTGGCTTCTAACTTTGTTAATCATTTGAATTTCCAATTAGGTGGAAAGTAATCAGCCCAAGTTGATTTTGAGCTTAACTCATCTTCAGAGCTTGACATAGGTGATAAGCTAGAGCTTGAAATGGTTATCACTTCTGCAACAAAATAATACTCATTATCAGTAAAAGGACCACTTATTATTCAGAGAATGGACCACAAAATTTTTAAATGATGAGTTAGAAAGATACCTGGTTGATTAGTAGAGCTCATTGTTTTGGAATTGTGTGACCTAGATTATTGTTTGACTGTATAATGTGGTTGTATAAATAGGGGCAATTAGGTTTTCAAAGTAAATGCCATTAATGGCTGGTTGTTAGACACATTTAGGTCTCAACCCATTGACTTTTACTTGTTAACTTATTCTGTTTTTTACCCATTACTATCTCAGCAATTTGCATCACATAAACAAAATACATCAACAACTGTAAATGCAGCCACACATATGTCCCATAACAAGCATTTCATTACATAAAAGGTCATTACATCAAACCTACGTAACAAGCATTTCATTTCACATTTTTGACAACAACATAACAGCAATAACCAAACACAAAACAACAACAATTTTCTTAAAAAAAACCACACTAGACTTGCTTTCTTTCAACTCCAATTGCAGCAGAAACATTTCCTTCTCCATAGTTGATTTTTGAAAGTCAATCTCCCTTTCCAAATCTCTTATTTTTCCATTGAATGAGTACTTGTCTTCTTTCAAATGTTTTTCCTTTTGAATCAACTTAAAAACCTCTTGTTTGTAATAGTCATTAGGCAACTCAGGATCTAGCCAGTAAAATGTCTTACATTTTGAACCCTATATGGTACAAACAACACATCACTAATATCAAAACTTATTACTTTCAATTTTAAGCAATGTACAAATAACTTACATTATAATACTCAACGCATCCAAGAAAACACCTTAAAGCGAAATCAATTGTCCGCGAAGTCTGTCTAATTATTGGTTGATCATGTTCACAATGTGTTGGTGGTGGTGGGCGATAACTTCGATTGGAGGAGGAAGACATTTTATGTATTAATTGATTTAGGGTTTATAATTGGGGAAGAAATAATAGGGGAAGTATTTATTATAATAAGGATTTAGTGGAAATCCTATGTGGCAGTGTTTTTGGTGAAAAATTTGAGTTTAGCCGGTAATACAAGTTTCATGGGGTAGATTGGTACAAAAGTTGAAAGTTCGCTACATTGAATGGGACAAAAAAAAGTACACGTACTAGAATGGAACACTTTGGAAAGTATGTTGGTATTGTACGGCCAAATCCCCATATATTTTAGTTTATTATGTTCTTTTTAACAATTTAAATTAACAGATATCAAGAATTTCGTTTATCCAGTACCCGTTCGGGCTCCAGCCCGTGCCTGTTCGGGCTCGAGCCCTTTTGGCCCATTTCCCCTTTGAACTTGAATATTTGTATGCGCTTTATTATTTGTATTAGTGACAGTTAATAATTGTCTTTGAATTGGTTATATAATATGTTTAATAAGTTGTATTTAGGGGGTGGCAATGGTGATGCAAAAAAACAATGACCAACATATTTTTAACCAATCAAATGCCAACAACACATTTCATAATTCATCATGACCTTTCTTCAATTTTTAGTGGCAATGGTGAAAAGGGGTCAAACGGCTAGTACATTAAATGCCAAATGGTCCGATATTTATTGCTTTCAACCATGCCGAATCGGCATAGGATGACCCTCGACCATGCCGAAATGATGATGCCGGCGAGGTGGTTTTGGGTGATGCCGATCGGCATGCTTTGCCGAGCCCATATGACCTTTGCATTGCCACCCCCTTATTATGTAAGGGGTGTTTTAATAACTGCATTAATTATATTTATGGATCAGTTAATTAATTGACTATATTAAATATCTTAACCACATTAATTGTGTTTTAATTGTATTCGTATTATAATAAGCAATGTTGAATTAGTTGGACTTTAAGCTTAATAACTTGTAATTGTATTTAATGTTAGAAAATGTGTTTTAATTACTTGTACTTTTAGCTTTATAACTTGGATTGCTGAATTTTAAGAGTTTCTAATTTAAGTAGGCCTTAATGATTTATTATATAGTAAGATATTTTAATACGAATGAGCACTTGGACCCCAATCCCGGCACCAAACTTGAAGTGTACCGAAATGGTACCGACTCTCAATACACTGTATGGGATTGGTACCATGAATCGAGTAAAAAAAATTCAATCACTAAGGTACTGATACCAAAGTGAGATAGTACCGAAAAAATTCTTGAAATTCAGAATTTAAGTAGTCATGTTTTTTAATTAAACAACTTATTCAAACACCCATTATGTCCGTTCCATTCCAAATAATAATCATGTAAAACATAAAGAAACCAAATGTCTCAAAACCCTAATGTTTACATCTTTAAATCATCAAGTTTACATCTTATAGATTCACCTGTATTATATTTTGTCAACCGGCAAGTGTGACATTATCGACATGTACTAGTTCTGTGGAACTCGTGCACATGTAGGGTTTAGTTAGATAATAATATTTAAATATTTTATTTTGAAATTAAATATTCCAAAAATTCATGAACTCATAGTTTTGTAATGTTTAAAATTTTTCTAGAAAACTATAGTAAATTTTTAATACATATATAGTTATAATACCATTGCACGCACGATATTTACATTTTTTTCTTTATGTGTTAATAAGTTAATATCAATATTTTGTATAGATTTTGTTGCACGAAAGATTTGACTTTTTTAACCATCATGTTTTTGGTTGATCTTATCTAAATTTTGCTATTAATATTATGTTCTAAACATTATATTCGTCGGTAGCACATAATGACCTTGAAAAAATATGTGTCGACATGTCGTTTTAATATGTAGAGTATCATCTATTTATTTTCATCTGACAGTAACGTGTAAGTAGGGCTGAGCATCGATCTAAGACCGGATCGGCGCGGCAAAAACCGGACCGGACTGAGATCGAATTAGACCAAAAATCAGACCGGACTGAGCATCGAATAAAGAAGGTAATGTTGTTTCATTTAGTACCTGAGAAATTGCTTATTACCCAGTGTTGAGGTAGAATCTTCAATAACCACTCATAAGTAGGCAGGCTAAATGCTTTCAACTCTTCCATTGCTAGCTGAAACTCTAGTAATGTTGTCATTGTGGCACATTTCCATAGAAAGTCTTTGTATGCTGCACCACTCCATCTCAACTTCATATTCTCATGAATATGTTTCACACAAAATTTATGCTTAGCACATGGAAACAACATTGCAAGGGCTGGAATAATACCTAATAACAATAAAACTGAAGTATGTTAGAAACATCTATTAGATACAAATAAAGAATCATATAAGTGAACACAGAATCATTTCCTGTCACTTATAAATGTGAAACTGGAATTTCTGTAAAGCTCAGATCATCTCCCAATTGTGTTAGAAACCATGTCCATGAATCTTGATTATCAAAATATCAACAAACGTGAAGTCAATGTTATCGTGAGACAACAAGACGTGGAGAAATACGAGTAAACCTTTTAGGAAAAAGATTACCCCGTAAACTCGTGAAAGTCATATTTATTTGTGAGACCGGTAAGTGATTACCCGGGTCGTGTCCCAACAAGGTGTGAATGGGCAAATATCGTTTGAGGTTCGGAATTAAAGTGCTTGTAAGATTGGTTGAGAGATTATTTGGACGAATGAATCAGAAATATAAAGCAACAAACTAAAAGAAAAGTATAAGAAACTAAAAAATGTATAAGAAACTAAAAAATGTATAAGAAACTAAAAAAAACGTATAAATGCGCGGAAGAGAAAGTGAATACTAAACACAATTGGATCTATAAAAATATTTTCCTACGTACTAAATGGCAAAAGAAGGTTTTTAAGAAAAATTTATTATAAGGTTAAAATTCTAATTACTACGATTTAAAGACTTGTTTTACGCTAATTCAATTTTTAATAAATACTAAAACTACTTAAGTAATTCTAAAACTTTTTAGACAATACTACAACTGAATATTGATTATTAAAATCAATAGGTTCAATGTTTACACTATAGTGATATTAACGAAACTAGTAAATATCACAGTAACTTTAAGCTAACAAAACGAAAAACAAGCGTATAAGACCCTTAAGCTCCACACCTTAGGCTGCAAAAGATAAGAAAACAACGAAAAATAGGTGCTTCGTTAAGGTTAGTATAATAATCATTACGCTAAAAATGACAATAAATAAACAATAATATATAAAGCTAAAATATTAGAACTAGTATTAAAACTAGAATAGATCGGACTAGCATTAACACTAGAATAGATCGGACCAGTATTTAAACTAGAGTAGATCGGACTAGGATTAAAGCTAGAATGGATCGGACTAGGATTAAAACTAGAATAATTACTAAACAAAAGTAATGAAAAATAAAAGACAAACTAATTGTAATAGAACAAGTCTTAGTCACCAAACTTTCTCAAGGAGATATGTTTACAAAAAGTAAACTAATTAGGATATTAAGGTCAAAGATTTCAAAAGATGAAGATTTTAAAACAAGCGAAATGAGAATTTAAATAACTAAGACAATATATTTATAAGAAAAAAAGATGTGAATAAGGAGTGTGTGTGACCATATGTAAAACAATATTTTACAACTACACCATCATAAGAAACTCTTTATTTCACATTCCTTTTTATAAATATTTTGTAAACTTGGAAGATTTAATGAAGAAATAAATAAGAATTAGATGAAAGAAAGTTAGATTGCAAGTAAATAAAATTTAAACAAGACAATACTTTTATAAAGCTTAAAACAATAATTCAAATATTACAACTTAAAATAAAAGCTTAAACATAAACTAGAGAAAACTTAAAAAAAAATGAAGAGAAAAAGAACGTCCTCCATGAGGTGTGGGAGGTGGGTTTTTATAGACCCAAATATTACATGTTTAGTCCCTCCATATACTACAAAAGAGCACTCCTAAATAATATCACATTAACTCATAAGCCCAAACGTCGCGACCAAGAAATTACATATTCGCTGTCTTTTCAGTATCTTCTCCCGACAAAGAGATATTAAAAATGCATGAATTTTTGTCGCACCTGTCCAGCAAAAGTAAATCACTTTTCTTTCTTTTTATTCTTGGTACATTCCTCCCTGACACAAAAGTGAAGACAAAAGTCTTTCATGTAAATTCATATTGGAGCAAATGGTGGAGCCCACCAAAGATTCTTGTGAATTAATTAAGAGTTTGGATGAATTTGTTAAAATTCACCCCTCTATTCATATTTAGTCCTTCTCTTCTTTGAAGCTTCATATGAATTAAACATATTTGGTCCCTCATCATTCTTGATGTTTAATTCATCGATCCTTTGAGATAAATAATCTTTAAATTTGCCTCGATGCTCCAAATAAAATTATCATTAGTCTCGTAATTTTTTTTGTGCCCTTTCCAATCTCGTTCTTGGTTATGTCATTTTTCCATTCTTTTTCCAAAAATCTATTCGGGGTTGGCCTTAATATCACAGTATGTACCGCTCGTTGCCGAGTCGCGCAAAACTGCATGCTTTCGCTCAAAAATTGCATGATTTCGCCCAGAATTCAATCCCTTTGTACCTGAGACACATAAAAACACGAAACCAAGGATATCTATATTGTTTTTGGCTTTTTTTGTATTTTTACGTATCAAAATTGGTGGTGAAATGATGAGTATTTGCATACTCATCAAATCTGTATTTTCAGTTTCCACAATCCCATAGGCGAATGGATAGATTCCATTATTTGCGTTCATCATCATCTAACTCTTCTATGAGTACTCTTTTGTTCTTTGGTGGTGAGGTAAAGTAAGGGTCATGATTTGTTCTTTCATGCTCAACATATATATATCAATGAGTTTATGACCTTCTTCAACATATTTAGCCATGAAAAGAACATCTTGGTCACAGGCTAAAGGTTGTATTCCATTGTCTAAATCACTATTAGGTTTCAAAAAAAGGTAAAAATGACCTTATGGCCATCATTACCTAGGTCTTCCACAATAAAATCAATTTCATGCACAAAAAACTCTTCATTGTCCGACTTATCAGCAATCTGTGAATAACCATTAATGTACCTCCTAATGGGTGATACAGTGAAAGAACCACCATAACGAAGCCTGATCAAAAACGCAATACTAATGCCAACTGGAAAAAAAATAGGGCGTATTAGGGTTTATACAATAAAGAATCAAATAAACTATTTTTCATCAAAATAAACATGGTCTAAAAGATAAATAACAAGTACAAACAACCAAGGGCACTTGGCATTACCAGAAAATTACAAAATACTAGAACACTTACCACAAAGGGTCAGTATACAAATATGTTACCAAACTTTTCAAAAAAGTTCGCCTAAGTTACTGAATTTTTATTTTGTACACTTAGGTTACTCAACTTAAAGGAAACATTTTTTAGTATTGATAAGAGTGACTTAATCGTATATATATTCTTTGATATGTTAAGTAACAGGAATGCCATGTTTTCACAAGTTCAGTGTTGTTTATGAATATTTTTTATAAATTCAATGACTTCAAATGTCATGTTTTATAAGTTCAATAACCTAAGTGAATAAAATGAAAGCTCAGTAACATAGGTGAAGTTTTTTTGAAAGTTTAGTAGCATATTTGTATATAAACCCTACCATAAACTACACTAGGATCTAAGTCAACATTAGGTTTTCGTATTACATACAACGGTACCAACATTCTAAGCTTTTTAAGTGTATAAGATTAGAAGATTTGGGTTACATTAATGTTTGATCGTTTATAGGAGTTGAACAATTTAGAGAGAAATATTTAGTGTTTATTTTGTTTTTATGGGGGACTGTGAACGAAATGACCGGGTATATTGTGATTAAATGACGGCATGGGTGGGAAAATATTGGAATACCCTTAACGACAGTTAGTGAGGCCCGTTAAAGTGAAAGACCAACGATATATGACGTTTTGCATTTAAGAACAGATGGTACATTTTTCTCAGTTAAAGAACAAAATACGTCGGTCAACACAAACCACAAGAAAAAACGGTGTAGTTTACTCTTAAAATTGTCAATTAATTGACAGAACGATACTCCAGGTAGAGTTGAGATCAATTTAGAATCAAAATTATCTAAATATCCAATGAACCAATCCTAGGCACTTATTTTTCATTAAAAAATAAATAAATAAATAAATAAATAAAAAATAAAAATCCCACTTTCCACCTATTTTTTAAAAATAAAATATCTTGTAAACGATAAATCGTCAAATGAAAAAAAAAAAAAAAAAAAAAAAAAGACACCATCGTGACCAGTATTTTTTTATTTTTCAGTAGACGGGCACTTTGATATACTTTCGACCATTTTTTTTCGATTTTTTTCAGTTACGTCTGGAAAAATCAAATCACATGTGATTTTTCTAGACGTAACTGAAAAAAAAAAAAAAAAAAAAAAAAAAAACGAATAAAAGTTCGTCAAAAGTATATAAAAATGTCCATCTATAGAAAGATGATTTAATTCTCGTAGCAATTGTATCATTCATTTTACGTAACGGTTAACGGTAAATCATCGAAATGTGGTGTATATTCACTATAACTCTAGAATGATGGTCGAAGAAAAGTTTAGTGTATATACAACACTTTTTAAAGATCAAATTAACAAATTTTGGTCATTCATTTTTTCGTAACATGTTTAATGTGTCGTAGGGTCATTTGCTATTTTTATATATTTGACATTAGACTTTTTGTTTTGGATGTATCACTCCTAGAGCTGGTTCAGTCCAATTTGTACTAGTCTTACACGCATGCACCAACTAGTCAAGTAGAACTTGTCTAAATTAAAACATATGAAAACGCGTTAATACAATCCTTAGCATGTTAAGTTATTTGAACCAAAAGGCCGATATTTTCTTAATAAAAAATTCAGCCATTCTAAGAATGTTCTTTGTCAAAAATTTATGTGAGTTTTTTCCTTCAAGATAGATAAGGATAAGATTTTCGTTGGATTACCCCGTAGTTTTATCTTTAATTGATTCAACTTTTTTTTTTTTTTTTTTTTTTTTTTTTTTTTTTTTTTTTTATAATTGTAAATACATAATAAAACATAAGAACCTCTAACGGACCTTAATTTTACAAGCCGGATTTAGCCGACTAACCTAATACCATTTGATACTCCCCCTTGATCGACGATGAGGACAAGAAAAAAAATTAAGTGAAATTGTTAGTAACTAAAAGGGGTGTTTGAATCATGACTTTTGTGGAGGAAAAATAAGAGTTTGACATCTATGTGTAACATGGATGTCAATAACTCATTGGATGAATGTTTATCTTGATTGACAAATTGTAAACAGAGTTGGGGGACGAGCGATAAAAAACTAATCGACTACATTGTATTAACTTGATAATTATGAAAGAGATCACATTGGAACTTATAGAGGACATGGAAAACCTAATATCTAAATGGGCCTAATTAAGCTAATCTAAATACGGGCCTAATAAAACGTACTATTAATTCTAACATCCCCCTCAAGCTGGAGCATAGATATTGATCATGCCTAGCTTGTTACAAATATTAAACCCAAAAATATGAAGCAAAAGTCTTCCTCGAAGCAATAATCTAAATCTTCAACAAACGGAAAGCTAATTGATCTCACTTGGGATCTTCAAAAAAAAATATGAAGCAACCAAAAGAAAGTAGGTCTCAATAGATCACACTTAGGATCTAATCAAATTACAAAGCAACCTGAATAAAACAAGTCTCAGTAGATCTCACTCGGGATCTAATCGAAAAACGAAGCAACCAACTGGCCTCGACTAACTAAAATTCTAAAACTCGATTCAAATCAAAAATCCGAAAAGAACATAACCAAAATCAAATGGTGTCATTGTTAGACCCGTTTCCCAGGTACTTGGACCCCACCCTAGATGTAAGGGGTTAAAGGCCTTACGTGATTGGTTATTCAACGAATGTTATGTAGTGGTCAGCCCCGATAGTCAAAGTGATTTTCAATGAATGTATTATATAGTTTTGGAAGTTATGATGCATAACTTAAGGGGCTAATTTTGCCTAGTATTAAAGTGTTACTAGTATGTATTGTGGCCAAAATAGAAGGAATGAAACTTAAGGGACTAATAATGTCATTAGGCCAAAGATGCAAGATAGCTAGTACTATATCTAGGGAATTCTAGTATTTTCCATCATTTTCTTGGGTGTTCCATAAGGTACGGTTTTAGAGAGAAGAGAGGGAAAGAAGATGGAGTTGGATGGTTAATCATGAAGGGTTTGAGGTCCCAAAACAAAGGGTTAATACATATCACAATTATCCCAAGTAAGTAATCTCCATATCTTGATGTTAATAAGGTTATAGATTATGAGGAAAGTGGAAAATCATCATATGATCAAGATATGATCATATGATGATTTAGTAAGGATGATGAGTAAGTTATGGTTGGTTTTATATAAACCCTTATTATGTTATTGATTGTTATGTTATTAGGTTTTGATAGATGATGAGGTTGATGTTGATGATGATGAATAGTAAAGATGATGATGAGATTGTGATTAGCTTAGCCTGGATGCTAAGGTAAGTAACTTGATTGATATGTGTTTAATATGGTTAATTGCATATTATGTGGTTATGAGTATGATTGTTCTATTGAAAGATTGTATTAAGTGAGTATGACCTTGATAGGTGATTTGCTTAGTTTAGCTAACTCAAGTGATAGATTATGAGTAAGGAATGGCCAAGGTATGTTGTGATGTTATGTGCTTGATGTGATGATGACCATATGTGTTTGATGGTGGAAGTATTCGTATTTGCATATATGTGGATTAATATATTGCTCATATGTTAATCTAGTTACTTACTAAGCGAAAGCTTATTGTTTAGTTGTTAACCTTTTTGTAGGTTTTTGTGATTGTGGATGGCTTGTAATGAGGAGTAACGTTGAGCGTACAGAAGGCTAGAAGGTAGCTTGTGTTTAGGAGCTTAGGTAAAATACCGAGCTCAAGAGTCATGTTTTACCCCCGTGAGTCAAGTCATGTTTTGTAATGAGAAAACAAGTGTCAAAACTTGTGTCAAGTTTGGTATAATGGAATGGCGGTCTTATGATATGCTAAAGTGTGTTTTATGTGTTTATATTAAAGGTAAAAAGGGTGTTTGGCATAAGCATGATTCTACCCATCTTGGGTTGTAAACGGGTCAAGTAATTATGAAACAGATTTAATATGTTAAGTCAATGATTTTGGTTAAGTTTGAGGTGTTGTGGAAGTCGTATGTGTCTCATGTCATGAAATGGGTCAAAACGGGTTTTGGCACAAAACCCGTCGTTTTGTAAAGCATTATTCCGAGGGTCAAACGGTAAATGTTTTTGAATGCAAATGAGCTTATGAATGTAACAAGCAAATCTGGAAGTTTTGATGTAATACGGAAGTGGTATAAGTCGTTTTCCGGTACATAGGTCAAAATATGTAAGTGTGTAGAAAAAGGTCTATTTTAGACTGCAAAAGGATCCATTTTGGGCTAATACTTGTGGTAATAGGGCCTATTTTAGAGTTCAGATGAATAGGTCTATTTTAGATCAGAGAGGGTCCATTTTAGAGTAATACCTATAGTAATAGTGTCTGTTAAAGTTGAGTCGTTTTTGCGTAAAGTTTCAAATTTTTGGTCAACGGGCACGGGGCATAAAAGTCATCGGGGACCAAACACAAAACTCTCATTAACCAATAAAACTAAATCTTTAAACCTAAAACTTAACCAAAAATCGATCTCACCGATCGAACACTAAATCATCAATATTCAAATCCAGAGTTATAATCCAAAATCAGAAGTAAACAAAAATTCAAATCCCCAAATCAAAGATTCTCAAGATCAAAATTATCTCAATCACCATAACCAATAATAAGAACCCTGTTGGGAATTATACTAACAGTTACCACGGCTAAGTGAAGATGTTACAACTGCTGAAGATTGTACTTGCAGTGGAAACTCGTTACCACTGCAAGAACATATATTACCATTGCTGTTTAGATAACTGTTAGGAAACGTGTTTAGATAAATATAGAATAGATCTTGTGTATATCTTATTCTATTAGCATTATACTTATATTGTAGAAGAGGACTCCTTGTGCTATAAAAGGAGATCCTAGGTTAAAGGTTAGATATACGTTTCTAGAGCTTCAAGGTGTAACCCTAGTGATATCAAGATCACTCGTATTATTATCATTAATAATATTGGAACTAATCGTTTGTTACATATATTGTTCTTATTCATAAACAACTGTCTTACTCACAATCAAACTTCTAAGTGTTACTAAGTAGATTCCGCATACTTAGTGATATAACTCAAAGTATCAATCTAACACAGTTCAAGGTGTTTAGATCCATCAAGTGGTATCAGAGACAGGTTTTGATACTTTTATTTAGAAGACTCTAGTTCACTCAGAAGAATCAATGGAGACAGAAACCAGTAACTCAAACATTGCTGCTAAGCTTCCCAAGCTTAAGTTGAATGACTTTGAGATGTGGAGGCTAATGATCGAACAATTCTTTATGGTCCAAGACTACACACTCTGGGAGATCATTATGGTTGGAAATTCTTTCAAACCAAGTTCTACTTCAAAGATGGTTGGTGGCAAGGAAGTAATTAAGGTCAACACTGGACCTGTTACTAATGATGAAAGACTTCAGACGAAGAATGATCTGAAGGCCAGAGGTTTGTTGCTGATGACACTTCCCAGAGACCAAGTTCTAGCATTTAGCAAGTACAAGACTGCAAAGACTCTTTTTGAGGAGATCTGTAATGTTTTTGGTGGTAATGATTCCACCAAGAAGACTCAAAAGACCCTGCTGAAGCAGACTTATGAAAACTTTGGTTCAACCAGTAATGAATCTATTGATAGCATCTTCACAAGGCTACAAAAGATTGTTAATCAACTCACTGTTTTTGGAATTGAGGTGGAAAGGGAAGACCTCAATCTAAAGTTCTTAAGAAACTTACCTTCTGAGTTTGGAACCAATGTTGATGTGTGGGAAGATAAGCCAGATTTGGAGACCATGAAACTTAATGATTTGTACAATAACTTCAAGGTTATTGAACAAAGATTGAAGAAAGCTGGCAAATTAAGCTCAAGTTCAGGAAGTGTAGCACTCATATCATCATCTCTTGATGATAGTTCAGATGAAGAAAGTGATAGTGATGATGACAGTGCTAACATTGTTGTTTCCACTGGTAGTGGAAGTGTTTCCACTGGTAGCTCAAAGAAACAGATAGCAGGACTTAGTGATACTACTTTTTATGCCTTTATATCAAGTCAAGTGGGTGGTTCAATTCTCAATCATGAGGATTTAGATCAAATTGATGAGGATGATATGGAGGAGATGGACATTAAATGGCAAGTGGCATTACTAAGCTTAAGAACAAAGAAGTTTTGGAAGAAGACTGGAAGAAAGATTAACATCAGTGGCAATGAAACAGTAGGTTTTGACAAAAAGAAGGTGGAGTGCTATAATTGTCATAAGAAGGGGCACTTTGCCAGGGAGTGCAGGAAGCCAAGGAAATCTGACAACAGGTCAACTTGGTATAAGCAGGACAAGAAGAAGAAACCTACTACTTATGAGCCAAAGGGGCTATTGGCCATTGATGGAGTGAGCTTTGATTGGAGCTTTATGACTAAGGATGAGGAAGATGATTCAGAGTCTGCAATGGTTGCTACTGAGCTTGCACTAATGGCTTTTTCTGACTCTGAGGTACAAACTAATAATGCTTGTTCTAAATCTTGTAAGGCCTTAAAAGAGTATGAGAAAATTAAAGCACAATATGATGAACAATTGCTAGAGTTAAATCATACTAATTATAACTTAGAAAAACATAAAAGAGGCCTAGGTGTTTTAGAAACTCAATTAGAGCATTATAGGGCAAATGAATCTAAGTTCAATGATGATATTGCAATATGAAGAAGAGACTTAGATTATTAGGTTGCTGTAAATAAGGTTCTTAGAGAAGAACTAGAAAAGGTTAAAATGGCTAGTGAGAATATAAAGATAACTAAGCAAACACTGGATCACCAATCCAAGTGTATTGACAAAATTTGGGAAGCCCAAGTTGTGAACAAAGCCAAATCAGGAGTTGGATACAAATCAGTTCCACCACCTCTAAGAGGTGTTCCATCACCTCCTGGCATTGACTTAGCTCACACAGGATTAAAAGAATTCCAGGAACCACCTATGACCTATGGACCAAAGTTTGTTAAACCAGTTGAAATTGAAAAGGTTCAGGTTGAGGTTGATACATTTGATAGTGCTAGTGACTCATCTCTTAAAGATGAAAATTTGAATGTTGAGTCTAAACCTAGTATTCTTGAGAATGTTAAAGTGGAGGTTAAAAAGAGTATTCCTGATGTAGTCAAAGAGAAGCCTAGGTCACAACCTAATTTCACTATGCCCACTACTAGATATGCAGAGATGTACAGAAGTAGGTCACCAACTCCTAGGGGTAATATGAGGAGTTGGAATCATGTTAAGTCTAGGCAATTTGGTAGTGATTTTGTGTTCAATAACAAACCTGTCATATATGTGGTAGCTTTGACCATTTGTCTTATAGCTGTACCTACCACTTGGGTAGAAGGGAAGTGTTTGGGTATACTAGGGTGAATGGCCAAAATGCTAATAACTTAACTCACCCAAATCCACTTAGCAAGATGATTCCCAGGTCTGTTTTGCTTAACTCTGGCATTAAACCAATTTCCACTGCTAGACCAGCAGTTGCCACTGCCAGAAATAACAACAGAGTTTACCCTAAGCCCCCTGTTACTACTTTTGTTAAATCTACTCAAACAGAGAAAAAGACTAATTTTGAAAAGAAAGTTAACAATAAATAGAAATGGGTCCCAAAAATTCTAAGCCAGCAGTTACCACTGCAAGGCCAAAGGTTACCACTGGTGGGTCTATTAACAAGAAAGGGTAAATATGGGAAATGCTGTTAAGGCCTCAGCACGTTGGGAATAGAAACCAAAAGGTAGCATCACCTCAAACAATCCCAATGGTGTATCAATGACCTTTGATAGATATAATTATATTGATACACGAGCCAGATCCAAGTCATTTGTGGCTTGGGTCCCCAAAAGGAACTAATTCCTTTATTTTGTGTGCAGGAACATTCAAAGACTACAAATGATCAAGGATACTCAGACAGTGGATGTTCCAGGCACATGACTGGCAATAAGTCCTATCTTTCAGACTTTCAACCTTATGATGGACAATTTGTCAGCTTTGGAGGAGGAATTGGTGGCAGAGTTTTTGGCAAAGGAACAATCAAGGCTGGAGACATAGATTTTGAGAATGTGCACTATGTGAAAGAACTCAAGTATAATCTTTTCAGTGTGTAATAGATGTGTGACAAGAAGCATAGAGTTCTATTCACAGAAGATGAATGCTATATATTATCTAAGGATTATAAGCTCCCTGATGCAAGTGAAATTTTGCTTACAATCCCAAGAAAAGGAAATCTATATAGCATTGACATGAAGAACATAGTGGCTAATACTGATGTTACTTGCTTGCTTGCAAAAGCCACTTTAGATGAATCCATGCTTTGGCACAGAAGACTTGGTCATGTTAACTTCAAGACCATCAACAAGATTGTGAAAGATGGACTTGTCAGAGGTTTACCTGAGAAAAGATTTGAAAATGACCAAACATGTGTTGCCTGTCTCAAAGGAAAGCAACACAGAGCTTCATGCAAGACCAAAGCATTCGATTCTATTGATCATCCACTCTTTATGCTGCATATGGACTTGTTTGGTCCTACTTCTGTGAGCAGCATCAATTTGAAGAAGT
>JARVZY010002899.1:0-103253 GCA_030686995.1 Artemisia argyi
TCTTGATTTGAACCTACCACTTGAAGACTCGCATCATCCACCATCTGGGATAAATCTTTGACCTTGAATTTACCATCTTCAGCAAGATTCCAATGCCACGAATCCCTACAGTCACAAGTTAGATTAACATTAAAAAGTAACTCCATAAGTTCTGGCAAGTCCACACAAGCCCTCCCCCAAGATTCCCTCACCCAATCCCATTCCCACATCCAAACCCCCTCACTCCAATTCCCTATATCCATCACCCGAGCCTCCTTATACCTATCTAGATGACACAACCTAGGAAATTTATCACAAATCCTAATAATTCCAATGCATCTATCTTTCCAAAACAATGTATCCCCTCCATTCCCCACCTTCTTTGAAAATGAAGTGGAAAACCCAATTCAAATTTTATCTAAGTCTATGCCTACCTTTACGATATCCCGCCAAACACCACTACCAGCCAACTCCCTCAAGACTCCATTATCGTCCAAACCGCGCAGTAATCCCATATATACTTTTAATCACCCTCACCCAAAAGACATCACTCTCTATCCTAAATCTCCACAACCATTTACCCACCAAAGCCCAATTTTTGCCCGAAGAGAACCGATGTTTAAACCCCCTGCCCCATGTGAAGCTAAAACTTTATCCCATTTAATCCAAGCTATTTTTTTATATTCACACTTCTTTATGTGAACACTTAACTATTTTGTCTACATTCACAAATGTTGAGATATTATTCATGCAATATTTATCCACACACTAGAGAAGCGTGGAGTTCGATATTTTAAATATTTAAAAACATGTATTTTTTAGCTGAAAAATGTGTAAAATTTGACTATTTGTTTGATGAGGCGAAAAATGAACCACTTTTAGGGGGTCATTTAAGCCCGGAACTGAATTTATTTGATCAAATATTACCCTAAATCGTTCCTTTTGTAATCTTAGGTACTTTAGGAGAGAAATCTGGAAAAGGAAGCAATTCGGACGTTTTTGGAGCATAAAAGTGAAGAAAACGCCAAAGACTTAATTTTGTTTGCTGGGAACAGTGTGTGACGGCGTCAAGAGCATTTTCCTGATGGCGTCAAGAGTAAATTTCATGACGGCCCAGTACAGAAATGAAGGCGTCACAAGGAAGAGCGTCAAGAGTTAAATACGTGACGGCCTGGAAAAACTTATTACATGACGGCGTCAGATGTAGATCAAGGCAGTCCGAGGATTCTTTTGGCGGCAAGATGACGGCGTCACAAGGTTGTTCTTGACGCCGTCAGCCTCAATTTTCTATATATAGTTTTCTAATTTTCATTCATTAAGAGGAACAAGTTTAGAGAAACCCTAAGGCCGAACCATATACGAATTTTATAGGTTTTTCAAGGGTTTTAAGCCCTTGAACCCTTACATGTGTAATTGAGATAAGTGTTCTTCTAATTCAATCAATATGTCTTTGTGTTGGTTGTCTATATCTTGTGCTTGTCTTGATTCCACCATGCTAGGCTAGATTTATCTTGTGTTTGCTTAGATCTAATGAAACCTAGATGTTGATTATGTGTTGATTACTTGTTTATGGTTGTATTGGATGAATGATTTCAATGTTAGGCTTAAGAAAACTGACAGATCTCCAATTGGTAACATGCTTGAACGTCTTAGGAAACATGAACTGATGTGTACTAGGTTTTATTGGTTGTATTTAATGCATGAGTAAATTCTAATGATCCCATGTTAGGAGCTTCTTAGCCGGCTCGACATAGGAGTGAAGTAGGTGCTCATAGGATTGGGGAGTTAAGTACGCCAACCCATGAATGGTATTAAGGAATACAATCCGTCATCCACGCAACTATAACAAGTAATTAACGTGTAAAAGATATCTAGGGAGTAGTGAAATCTAAGTAAACACATTTCTCCACTTATTGCTCACAACCTTAGTTTAATTTAGTTTTATTTTCATTTCTAGTATTTTATTTTGATTGCATCTTAGTCTTTGGTTAGTTGACTAGCAACTAATTCCGCCCATATCCTTCAAAACCCGAGATTTTTACTTGCTTTCTAAAAAATATAAAAAATACAAAAAATAATCATCTCTCATCTTTAGAACTAGTATTTAGGTTTTCTAATCCTGGCGACACTATTCCTAGCTGAACGATCAATCCCCCGGTACTTGTCACTATACTATACTACAACGATCAGGTACACTGCCTGGTGGGGGTTGTAAGCTTCTCAAGAACCCTTGAGAGGTAAAGCCTGGTGCAAACCCCACGTATCAAGTTTTTGGCGCCGCAGCCAGGGGAATAGTTATTGTCTAGGTTAGAATCTCTTTTTATTAGGTCTACTTGCTAGATTCTTTTCTAGTAAGATTTTATTTTTAGTTTTAGGTTTCTTTAGTCTATCTTATTTCTTCGTGTTTTTGTTCGTAACTTTTCACCACCCGACATCATGGACGATGGGAACATCTTTGAACCTGTCATCCCACCACAACAAAACCCACCACTAGAACCTCTTAGGCCCCGTACATTAGGAGAGTATTCCCGACCTAGCCACCAAGGCTACCGAAACACCATTGAGCTCACCGGAGCCAATGTGACCCCCTTGTGATCCGACACCATCCAGTTGGTGCAAAGCGGATGTGCATTCCATGGACTTCGTTCCGAAGATCCAAATCAACATCTTAAGGACTTCCTTAAAATCGTAGACTCCATAGACCTAGATGTTGAAACTAGAGAGACAACCCGATTACGCCTATTCCAATTCTCTCTACGGGATCAAGCTAGTCAATGGCTTGAGCGTTTACCCGCGGGATCCATCACCACATGGGATGATCCCACCACTCACTTCCTTGCTCAATTTTTCGCACCGGGGAGAACTACTAAGCTTAGAAATGACATCTTGATGTTCCAACAACGTCAAAATGAATCTCTTTATGAAGCATGGACTCGTTTCAAGGACTTACTCCAAAAAGTCCCTCTTCATGGCATAGATCTTTGGCTCCAAGTCCAAATCTTTTATGACCATATCGATCTCTCCACGAGGCGAGCCATTGACCAATCGGCCGGTGGTAAGCTACGTGATCTAAGTGCGGAACAATCATGGGAACTCATAGAAGATCTTGCTCTTTATGACAACGAAAGTTGGAATGTTCCCCGTGATTTGAACAAAACGGTCAAGGCAATATCTTTGCCTTCGAACAACTCTAGCACTCCCGACCGTAGGATCATGGAACTTGAGGACCAAGTCAAGTTTCTCATGAAATCCTACGAAGCTCCTAAGCCTTCAAGCCAAGTGAACAAAATCACTTCTTCATGCGAATTATGTAGTGGTCCCCATGACACTCGTGATTGTGTGGAACTCCCCGGAACAGCTTTTGCGGACTACGCATCCTCGCGTACCGACGAAGCGGGAGATAAGTGGTACACTTTCAAGCCCGAGCCAAACCCTTATGGTGATTCATACAACCCCTCTTGGAAAAATCACCTAAACCTTAAGTGGAAACAAAATCAACCTAACTCTTCCAATCCGCCTAATCGTTACCAACCAAACGGTCCACCCTCCAACCGTACTTTCAACAACAATCCTTCTAACAACTATGGTAGTACCAACAATCTTGAAGGATTGATGTCTAAGTTCATGGCATCTCAAGAAGCTCGCATAGCTAGGTTTGAATCCGAATTCAACCAACAACAAACGGAGATAACCAACAAGATAGACAACTTGTTGAAAGCCCTCAACAACCAAGCGTTAACTACACCTAGGAAGGACACTAGGGACACCAATAACGGAATCCAAATTAAGGACCCCTCATCATCTAAACACGTCCACTTTGTCAATGTTGTCACCATTAAGCCAATAGATGGGGAGATAGAAGAAAGTGACAAGGATGAAGTTGGAGTAGAAACCGAAACTAGGGATGAAAATTGGGAAGTTGAGGTTAATAAGGAAAAGGGGTTAGAGGAAGTAGAAACTATAGAGACGTACTTTGATAAGTTGCCCACCAAGGAAGAACGGGAATACCATAAGGATTTATTCGATAGTCCCGAGAGACCATATATCCTTGGCACACCCCTTATCAAAATGGGAGACCCCTCTAACATTAACATACCATGCAACATCGGGCATATGCATATATGGAAAGCTTACATCGATCCTAGATCTCCTGTTAACATCATGACTAGGACGTATAATTAGGTGATGAAGAAACAACTTGATTTTAGGATGATGCCCAATAAGAATCTGATAAGTAATTATGAAAGAAGAGTGAAGGGATTGCATGTGATTATAGGCAATCTCACTTATGAGATCGATTTTATGATAGTAGAAGACACTCGTCCGGTGATAGATGCTTGCCTAAGCCAAATAATATTTGGAAAACCATTTGTTGAGGCCACTAGGAAGAGTTATGATCCGACTTTAGGGATAGTTAGATTCAAGGAAGAGAATGATGAGATTGCTTACCAAATGCCTTACAAAATTGAGCAATACCGCCTTCTCTCTAATTTTAAAAAGGAACACAAGCAAGCGGCTTATTATAGGAATGATGAGGATAGATGTAGAGGAGTAGAGTATGTGAAAAATAGGATGCTTGGTTTCTACAAAGAATGCTTGCAACTAGGTCCGGAGTACAAAACTGGTTTAGAAGACGACCTAGAGAGTGAAACCAACGATGAGGTCACGTAGTAACCCATGACCTTGAGTCTAGCTACAAGACTCGTAAATAAAGAAAAGCGCTTCTTGGGAGGCAACCCATGCTTTGTGTGATTTTATTTTGTTTGTTTGTTATTTGTTTCCGTATGCATGCTTTATTTTTATTGTTGGTAGATCATGTTTCTAAACTAAAAAGTGGAAATACTTTACTTTGTTGTTTTGGCCTAGTCTTAACTCCACCTAAAGGTATTTTTGCAAAAGATAAGTGTAAGGGGAAACCCCAAATATGTTTTTAAGAAACAAACCGATCATGATTCTCCACAATATTAAGTGAACATGTATATTCGTATTTGTTAGAATCAAATGCTTGTATTGAGTCATAATGAAGTTTTGCAGGATTTTCCAGGAAGTAGGACCAAGTTTTTCCAGAAATTTTCCGAAAACTTAACATAAGAATTTCTGCAGGTCACTTCTGACGGCGTCACAAGTTTACTCTTGACGGCGTCACATGTAAAAATCTGGAAATTTTACCGGTTTTGTTTTTCTAACGGAGTTTTAAAGTTTTTGTTGAATTATTAAGTTTTATAATCTCCAGGAAATCTGCAAACTTCATTCCACAAGCATTATATCTTATTTTGTTTTCTAGGATTTAGTAACTTATGTAGATTGCCGCCGATTTTATGCGAGGTTGTCTTGTTTGTTTTCTCAGGATTTACAGGTTATGTATGACAAGAAGATGATTTATATTCTGGAAGGGAAGCTTTGATTGTTCATTTTCTTGGAGGAAGATTTAACCTGGCCACCTTATTATCCATACCGAGCGAATCAGTGGAGTATTTGATTTCATTTGTTTTACTTATTTCACTTTTACATTATTTACTTGAACATTGGGGACAATGTACATCCTAAGTGTAAGGGGAGGGTAAAATGATGATACCTTACAAATACACTTTCGCTTGAGTTTGTTTGTTTGATAGTAGATGTGTAATTAAACTATGAGAAATACTTGTTAGTACAATTTTAGCGCCAAATTTAAAATTTTTTACAACATTTAGGAGTGAAACTTTAGCCATAGCAAGCGTCTCATGGATAGGAGATTGTATGACTAGCACAAAACCGTACTATTCAGAAAAATTTTCCACCCAAATATGTGAGGTTCGCCTTTAGATTTGATAGGAAAAGCATTTACTATTAGTGCCTATGAGTGTACCGGTAGCATTTAGATTCTAGAACTTGCGTTAGTGATGCATCCCGAGACCGCTAGTGAGACTACATTCGTGTGGTAGGATTTACTACATGATAAGAGGCATTAGGATCACCCTTGTGTTAAACCCGTATCATAATTACTTGACCATTTAAGTCATATTACTTGGCCAGTTAAGTCAACTAATTTTTCCCACACCCTTAGCGTTGTACTCATTTTTAGTACACGAAACCCCTAGTACACCCCTCCGAGCCTATATTTTCGTTTCTAACTTTAAGCATTTTACTTAAAGGAAGAATTTGTTACACCCCACTTAAATGTACACCCAAATCGCCTTAGCCTTCCGTGTATGCGCTCATCTTTAGTGCATTATTGTTATTTGTTAAACCCTAAGTTTACTATCTAATTGATTACATGGTTGCTAAGTCGAGTCATATCCTTATACATATTGTTTTGGGACGATTGGGACTCATGGGTAAAGTACTTATTTTATGGAGTAATGGGAAAGAACACCATTTATTACCCCTATATGTACGTTAATCTTAAAAGTGCTCCAAGTGTTTTGATTATCTTAATTCGAGTCATTAGATTAGTTTATTGTAAAGTATGTAAAAATTCAAGTGTAAGTGGAATTTCCATTCCCTATGATGTATTATTTTGGATGGTAGGGTAAGAGTGTATGCAAAAAAAAAAAAAAAAAAAAAAAAAAAAAAAAAAATAGAAAAAAAACATACGGACCACCATCCCGTTTCATTCTATGTTCATTTTTTGTTTTCCTTATTTTTGATTTATTAGCTTAAGTCGAGTCTAGTCTTGGCTTAGCAACGCCATATTGTACATGTAATTAACCAAGATTGTTAACTCGCCACCAGTAAAGACTGCCTATATCCAACAAAACCGTGTATTTCATATCCCTTTAAAAGACATCTTTGATAGTTTATCCTAGGTGCTTACGCCATGTGGTGGAGGTTTGATCCTTTCCCAAGCCTATGGTAATCTGTTTTGCTATGACAGGTAGTGAGAGATATCTTCCATTTCCATATTGTAATTTATAATTTATTACACCCGAGAGATGTGAGTATCTAAACACTATTTGTGAGGTGCTAGTATATGACCTCCGTGCTTGTCTTTGGTCTTTAGTGGAACGATTATTTGTTGTAATTACTTTTATATTATGGTTAAATGACCCCTAACTTGTATTTTGAGTAGAATAAAAGCACATTTGCTTGAGGACAAGCAAATCTCAAGTGTAAGGGTATATGATGAGGCGAAAAATGAACCACTTTTAGGGGGTCATTTAAGCCCGGAATTGAATTTATTTGATCAAATATTACTCTAAATCGTTCCTTTTGTGATCTTAGGTACTTTGGGAGAGAAATCTGGAAAAGGAAGCAATTCGGACGTTTTTGGAGCATAAAAGTGAAGAAAACACCAAAGACTTAATTTTCCTTGCTGGGAACAGTGTGTGACGGCGTCAAGAGCATTTTCCTGACGGCGTCAAGAGTAAATTTCATGACGGCCCAGTACAGAAATGAAGGCGTCACATGGAAGAGCGTCAAGAGTTAAATACGTGACGGCCTGGAAAAACTTATTACATGACGGCGTCAGATGTAGATCAAGGCAGTCTGAGGATTCTTTTGGCGGCGAGATGACGGCGTCACAAGGTTGTTCTTGACGCCGTCAGCCTCAATTTTCTATATATAGTTTTCTAATTTTCATTCATTAAGAGGAAAAAGTTTGGAGAAACCCTAAGGCCGAGCCATATACGAATTTTACAGGTTTTTCAAGGGTTTTCAGCCCTTGAACCCTTACATGTGTAATTGAGATAAGTGTTCTTCTAATTCAATCAATATGTCTATGTGTTGGTTGTCTATATCTTGTGCTTGTCTTGATTCCACCATGCTAGGCTAGATTTATCTTGTGTTTCCTTAGATCTAATGAAACCTAGATATTGATTATGTGTTGATTACTTGTTTATGGTTGTATTGGATGAATGATTTCAATGTTAGGCTTAAGAAAACTGGCAGATCTCCAATTGGTAACATGCTTGAACGTCTTAGGAAACATGAACCGATGTATACTAGGTTTTATTGGTTGTATTTAATGCATGAGTAAATTCTAATGATCCCATGTTAGGAGCTTCTTAGCCGGCTCGACACAGGAGTGAAGTAGGCGCTCATAGGATTGGGGAGTTAAGTACACCACCCCATGAATGGTATTAAGGAATACAATCTGTCATCTACGCAACTATAACAAGTAATTAACGTGTAAAAGATATCTAGGGAGTAGTGAAATCTAAGTAAACACATTTCTCCACTTATTGCTCACAACCTTAGTTTAATTTAGTTTTATTTTCATTTCTAGTATTTTATTTTGATTGCATCTTAGTATTGGGTTAGTTGACTAGCAACTAATTCCGCCCATATCCTTCAAAACCCGAGATTTTTACTTGCTTTCTAAAAAATATAAAAAATACAAAAAATAATCATCTCTCATCTTTAGAACTAGTATTTAGGTTTTCTAATCCTAGCGACACTATTCCTAGCTGAACGATCAATCCCCCGGTACTTGTCACTATACTATACTACAAGGATCAGTGATGAGGCGAAAAATGATCCGTTTTTAGGGGGTCATTTAAGCCCGAATTCGAATTTATTTGATCAAATATTGCCCTAAATCGTTCCTTTTGTGATTTTAGGTACTTTGGGAGTGAAATCTGAAAAAGGAAGCAATTCGGACGTTTTTGGAGCATAAAAGTGAAGAAAACGCCAAAGTCTTAATTTTCCATCCTGGGAACAGTAGGTGACGGCGTCAAGAGTAACTCCCTGACGGCATCAAGAGCAAAATTCCATGACGGTCCAGTAGAGATTTGACGGCGTCATGAAGGTAGGGCGTCAAGAGTAAAAGTCATGACGGCCTGGAAATGATTAAGTCTTGACGGAGTCAAATGTAGATCAAGGCAGTCCGAGAATAGTTTTGGCGGCGAGGTGACGGCGTCACCTAATTGGTCTTGACGCCGTCAGACCCCTTTTCCTATATATAGTTTTCTAATTTTTCACATTTAAAGAGAGAAGTTTTGGGAGAAACCCTAAGTACGATTTTGGTGTAACTTTACAGGTTTTTCAAGGGTTCCAACCCCTTGTTACCTTGCATGTGTAATCAAGATAAGTGTTCCTTTAATTCAATCAATATGTCTATGTGTTGGTTGTCTATATCTTGTTCTTATCTTAATTCCATCATGCTAGGCTAGATCTATCTTGTGTTTGCTTAGATCTAATGAAACCTAGATGTTGATTATGTGTTGATTACTTGTTTATTCTTGTCTTGGATGAATGATTTATATGTTAGGCTTAAGAAAACTGGCAGATCTCCAATTGGTAACATGCTTGAACGTCTTAAGAAACATGAACCGACGCGCACTAGGTCTTTATTGGTTGTATTTAATGCATGAGCCACTGTTTACAATCCCTATAGTTGTGCTGGGCATGGTGTAGGAGGAGATAAGAGCTCATAGAATTGGGGAGTTAAGTGTGCCACCCCATGAATGGTATTAAGGAATACGATCCGTCATCCATGCAATTATAACAAGTAATTAACGTGTAAAAGATGTCTAGGGAGTAATGAAATCTAAGTAAACACATTTTCTCCAATTACTGCTCACAACTTTAGTATAATTTAGTTTATTTTCATTTTTAGTATTTTATTTTGATTGCATCTTAGTATTGGGTTAGTTGATTAGCAACTAATTCCGCCCAAATCCTTCAAACCCGAGATTTTAAATTGCTTTCTAAAAAATATAAAAACACAAAAATAATCTTCCCTCATCTTTAGAACTAGTATTTAGGTTTTCTAATCCTAGCGACACTATTCCTAAGCTGAACGATCAATCCCCCGGTACTTGTCACTATACTATACTACAACGATCAGGTACACTGCCTGGTGGGGGTTGTAAGCTTCTCAAGATCCCTTGAGAAGTAAAGCCTAGTGCGATTCCCACGTATCAATCAGGTACACTGCTTGGTGGGGGTTGTAAGCTTCTCAAGATCCCTTAAGAGGTAAAGCTTGGTGCAAACCCCACGCATCGTTGTTGTAATGTAAACTACTAAACTTGATTAATTTGGTTTCACACTTCATATATATATATATATATCTGTGTCTACGAAATAACATTTAAAATTTGAGAACTGTATCTTGTATCTTGATGAAAACTGCATATTATGAGTACTAGCTTTTGAATCCAAAAGTAAAATAAATACGGAGTATAAGTTAATATTAAAACCTCATAATAGGGATCCAGTGAGAAGTAAATTAAAATAAGAAGTGGTGAGAAGTGATCAAAACCATGCATTTGAGATGCAATGACTTGCATTAGATGCATTTCTATTCATATAGATGCAATATCTTGAGTTTCGAAAGTTAACTTGATGTATAGATGGTGCAAATTGATTTTCATGATTTCGGCACGTGCAGAGGAACAAAAAACAAGAGAAATCATGAAATGCATCTAATATACGTATATGCATCTGATTAAAAGCTAGAAAACACACGTGGTGCGTTATAATGTATCTAAGATTATAAAGATGTATCTAATTTAGGTCGGTGTATCTCGGATTTGCGGTTATAATTCTTTTTATTCCTTCTTATTTTAAGTAATCTTTTTATTTGATCATAACTCTAAAACCAGAACTTAAAACTATATCCAGGATTTTTTTTTTTTTTTTTTTTTTTAATAATCAACTCATTTAAACGACAAGAATGCGGTTTAACATTAAGATAACACATCATTAAATATCACCTTGTTTTTGGTGTGCCAACAAGGGCTAAGAGAGCTCAGTATGGTGGATCTACCACGCGCAGTTCATCCCATATGTTACCACACGCCTTTCGTCCCATATGTTACCTATGGCGCCCCCGTTGGTAAATCACGGCAATAACCATTCTTCCGCCAAAAGGGTAATAGTCAACGCAACAAATAGCCGTTTTTTTTTTTCTTTTTTTTTTTTTTTTTTTTTTTTTTTTTGGAAAAGGTATACATTATACATGGACAAAAAGAGACCAACGGCTAAAAATTTAAATTTTGGAAAAGGTATACATTACACATTCATGGTCCTATGTGGAAATATCATGCTTTATGAACACATGTTTCAGTGTAGAAATAGTTTGGTTTATGCACTCATGATCCTGTGTGGAATTATCGTCTTTTTATGTACTCATGATCCTGTGTGAAAATAATGTGCTTTATCAACTCATGATCATGTAGTGTAGTGTAGCACTAGTTTGAGGACTGCACATCTGATTTTTTAAAGTAATAAGGGTCGTGGGGTGATTGGCTGAGTGCAAAGACGATTGTTATTGTGATTGATCTGATACTTTTTACATTCCTGAAACTACAAATGTAATTTCAGTTAAACGTCAAACATTAAACAGAAAAACAAACATATCTAATATATCAAAGTACATAATTGTGGTGGTAATCTTATAATAATAACCATAATAATAATGTTAGGTCATGATTTTATAACATAATCACTTAGAGATCTAGAGAGAGAAAGAGAGTAGAGAGAGAGAGAGTGGAAGGAACCCTTGGAATGAAAATAAGAGAAATGAAATAACAAGAGAACCAACCCCTTCAAATGAGGGGTTACAAGACTATATATAGGGAAGGAGTAGGGCAACACTCCCTTCCTCCCTATCTTGAAAACGAAATGGGCTTAAGGCCCATGGGCTTGCTACATAAGCCTTAAGTTATAATAAACATACAAGCCTTAGCAACCTATTACAAGTAAATGACCGAGACTTGATAAATAGTAAAACTATGTTCCCAACAATCTCCCCCTAAGGGTCGGTCATCAAGGTTGCTTGACGTCTTCGTCTTAATCTTTGACTTTCAATGCTTTAGACGTCTTCTAAATCATTCATCGTTCTTTGTTCTTAGTTGATGTAGTTGTGATCATCTTATTACAAAATGTAATGACCGAGACTTGAATAAATATAAAAGTACGTTCCCAACAATCTCCCCCTAAGGGTCGGTCATCACGGTTGCTTGACGTCTTCTTCTTTGTCTTTGACTTTTGACTCGTATAACTTAAGACGTCTTCAAAAGAGAATGGGTGTTCTTTTGCTTCATTGTTCATTGTTCGTAATAGATGTGGTAGTGATCATCTTATGAAGTTATCTGCCATGCGTCACTTCTGCGTCTGAGGTAGTCGTCGTCCATTCCAACATGCTCATACACCTTTGAACTTAGACATTCACATGCACGTAGTTCCCTTTCATTCACATAGATCTTTAGTCCTTAAACTTTGTAGATTCTTCTTTTTGGCGTAGAATCTAATTTTGAACATTGTGTTGCTTAGATCTTTGATGGAGCTTTTGTTGACTTCAAGATGTATGTATGAGCATGCGGAATCAGTCTCCATGGAGATGATATGTCCCTAAAAGTAAACAGTTAGCAATAAACAACCGGTACTTACAGATAAGAAATTAGAGATCGTCAACAGCATAGTGTGAAGACTCCTTTTAACCCTTATCAAGGCCGTTCCCATATCAGATACTCCCGAAGGAGCTTACGAGACCTACTAGGTAGCTCAATGACTGGGTGAGTCGCTGAGGATCACTCCACGACTATAGACCGTTAGAAGCCACCGCAAACACTAAGCGTAGCTCACGAGGAGTTACCGAAGTGACCTGTCAAGGCTGTTAGATGATGACCCTGACAGGAGTTTCCGTTCAATCATTGAGAAATACATTTGTAATTCTCTCATAAACATTCTCGGCAGATTGCTCAGATCTGCGAAGGACTCGATAATTTACAGCTGGTGCCCATTGATGCAGAACACCAGTTGTAGAAAAATACTAAGTGTTCCTAAGAGATCTTTGATGTTTCTCATGGCTCTAGACTCGATAAGTGCTCACTTAGGTTTCCTATACGGAGACTAGGGAGGGGTCTCCTGCTTCAATATCAACCATCTCTAAGAGATAAGTCGATAGATTACACTGGTTCCCCGTGAGAATGAAACAAATTCTTTTAAGAGAACTTGAGTAGCATACGAATTGAACCCGATAGATTACACTGGGTCCATGACAGCTTTATCTTCAATACCGGCGTCGCCTTAGCAACAACCAGTAGCATACGAATTGAACCCGGTGTCTTCCCTAAGGTTGAATCATATGGAGGGCTATTTCTTTTCACCTTTTTCTTTACTTTTCTTTTTAATTCTTCAACCCCCTTCTTTCTCCTTTCATTCTTTACTCCTTTTTTTTCGTATCATACCTAAGGACTTCTAGTTCTAACTATTGGTGATTTCCTTGGGTAGATCCCTCCGGCTTAGGCGGATCATAGGACGGTTATTTCCTAACTTTAGTCACCTTATAACTCCATGACTATCCTATAATTGCCATTGAAACCTTTGAAAATCTCTCAAAGTGTTTGTGTTTATCAAACATTTTGTTTAACACTTTGAGAGTTTTATGTTTTCTTATGAAGGGCTCCCCCTTCACATGTGCTCATATGTATTTAATAAATTTGTACATGCGGGAGGAGCGAGCACTTTTTGAATTGATCCACTTTCAGTGAACAAGACCGATTCGAGACACGCTTACATCACTAGTTAGACTAGCTTGAAGTTATTACCCGGCCTGGTCAAGTATACCAGAAAGTTTCTCGAAATGGTACATTTCTACTAAGACAAATCATTTTCGAGACACGCTTACGTGGCTAGTTAAAGAGTTTCATTGTCAGTTTTTAGGTGACAACTAGCTCTAGTAACTAACTTGATGTTATTACCCGTCGAGGAAAAGTCTTTTCGAATTTACTAACTTTTATGTTTCGTCAATTCCTAGGTGAATCTGAGTCTAGCTCGCATGAGATTTGACTTTTAAGCAACATTTAACTTTCATATTTTAATCACTTTCACTTTTCTCCCCCTCAAAAATAGCATATGAGATGTTGTTTTTGATAAACTTTTGATTAAAATATGCTTTTTGAGTCTTATGGGGAGATATCAACAAGAACTTTTGGTTTTCAAACGATGAATTTTTTCAAGTGCTCCCCCTCAACAAGTGAATACTCATTGAGGTGAAATACTTGTCTTTTGAGCAAAATTATGAAAATCAGAAAATGTTTGATTAATTCTACTCAAAAATAAGAAGCCTTCGCTCCTTATATAAGGATTGAGGCACTGATGCGTACCTCAGTGTCCTTTCTTTACAAGAACGGGTTGTGCACAAGCCATCAAAACATGATTTTGACAAAGCATTTTGATTATGAATACTCCCCCTCAAAACGAGCATGTTTTTTGATATTTTTAAACTTTGTAGCGAATTGGGGAATAAATGTTTTGAAAAATCTTGAGCAAAATTTTGAAAAGTTTTGAAAAAACCTTTTGAAAAATTTTGCTCAAGATTAAGAAGTTTTAGATAAGCTTTGCATGAAAACTTCTTCTTGTTTTTAAGGATAAGTGCGTGCTTGGTTTTAAAGAATGGTTTAGCGAGGCACTTTCCTTTCTTTGAAACCCGAGTTGTACACTGAAATGTGTGCACAAGTCGTTGTTTTGATACAAAATTAGTTTTCTTTTAAACAAAACACTCCCCCTCAAATAATGAATGTTATTCGAGAGATAGTCTTCTTGAGCAGAATTTTGAATCGTATTTAAGAAATACTTTTTGAAAAATTCGAGAGATGATTTGCTCAAGGTTTTAGAAAACACAATCAATTATTATACAACAAAGAATGTTTGAAAAAAAAAAAAAAAAAAAAAAAAAAAAAAAAAAAAAAAAAAAAAAAACTCTTTTACTGTTGAAAGTTGTTTGAGACCCGGAGTCTCTCTTTTGAGTTTTAAGATCTGGAAAAAAATTCCATCTAAATTTGAACCTCATGGGGTTCTTTTTGAAGATTTGTTTTTGTGATGAATGGAAAACTTCCGGTATTTGGGATGTTCAGATCAGAGACATTCTTTAATCGTAGCCAAAGCATTCCAGATTATGAAAATTTGAAAAAATTTAGGACAACTTTGCTTTGGTCTTCACACTTGCTTTACCGGTGTAAAACAATAGTGTAGAGTTTGGAAAAATTTGTTTCTCACCATTTTGAATCCATTTACCAGTTTAGCCTTTAAACACATTTTGTCCTTTGACCTCAAAATATGTTCCATAAGAAACATTTTGTCGAATGTTGAAATTTTGACTTTCAATGGGATGACATGTAGTTGCACACAGAGAAAATGCATCAGGCACAAACAAGTATAAGATGAATCAAAAATCTCATTCTAAATCAACCTAAGTGCTCAGAATTCTCAAATTAACACACAAAATCACAGATTAATTCATTCTTTCACTTGAAATTTTCCAATTATGATTATGGTTTGGGGTTATGATAAGAGTCTAAGCACACTTGTTAGCATCATAATGCCTGAATATTAAACAAACAAACGACCTAGTAATAGCAGCAAAGACATCGACATCGTAAACCCTAAATCACATGATTCTAAACCTATGATGTTCCTAATCGAGCAACTACACCAATCGAGCATTCTTTGGTGTTCTCTAAAGCTATATAAACTAGTTAATTAGACTAAACACATAAAAAAATGAAAGCCCTGATTGATAACCCTAGTTTCTGATTATGCCTTTTTGACCGTTGAAAACACATGAAACATTTAGGGAAAGATTAGACACCAACCATGAAGAAATTAGAAACTCACAATCGGGGACATTCGAGGATAAAAAATTGTTAGCCTGAATCGTGAGGTTTATCGATCATGTGTGATACTTTTGAAAATATTTAAAGAAACATTTATTAGAGCCCGTTTTATTTTCCATGCAAGATCCTTTTTCCTATGTTTAAGACATTTGTGAATCTTTACTCATTAAAGGTTGATAACTTTTCCATTTGAAGTCTAAACATGGTTAACTTGGAATCCTTGCCGAAAAAAATTTCTTTTCTCCCCCTCGAATTAGCATATATTTTGTGAAACCTTGTTGTACATTTTAATTCGAGAGATCATAGAAGTTTTAGAAAATGACATTTTAATCCGAATGATGAAGAAACATTTTATCCTTGAAGAATTATGATGAGGTGTGCAAACTTCATGATAATGTGAAAAGTTTTCTCCCCCTCAAAACATGTTCCATTTTGACAGAGTAAAGCAAAATTTGTTTTAATGAAGGAACATAGTTTTGAAGTTACGAAGTTTGTACACAGAGAAAGAAGATTTTTTTTTTTTTTTTTTTTAATATTTAAAGATAAGAGTTAGATGTTTGACTCACTTAGTTTTAAGGAAAATTGTGCAAATCACCTGGAGTCAAACACCTTAAACCAATATGGTGAACTAAATCAACAAACCTTGATGGAGGTAATTATCTCGAATGTGAGCAGGATCCAAATTGCGTGTAGACGACTTAGTAATGTCAGGAATGAGTTGAGCCAGTGCAAACGGATTAAAGAACGCCTCTGGGTCATGCTCTGCGGTTTGTGGAACTGATTTAGGTATGAAGTCTTCAGCTGATTGTCGTGAGTTGGACCCGGTTTGTTCTGTGGTTGTTGGAGATGCAATTGGAGGACCGTCTCTCCCAACAGTTGTTGTTGTTTGTGAGATGAATCAGGTACTTAATTGTGATCAAGATGTGCAGCGGAAATTGGTGAGACCTCAGAAAGACGGTTTTTCAATCGTATCATCAAACAATGGAGCAAACAAGGTTTCCACTTCTTTACAGGAGAGAGACAAAGGTTCAGCCGAAGATTCTGGAAAGTTTAGACGGTTGAATGCGGGTCCTAAGCTGTTGTGCTCAGAAGCCATAACATTAAGCTCGGGTCCGAAACTGAGTTATTCCGAAGCCATCCCTGTTGAATCTGTAGAAAAAGAAAGAAGAGACAAGAAAACAGAGAACAAGGATTCCCAAGAGTAAATGGGTTCCAGATGTTAGAAGCATAAAGATGTAGTGTCAATTATCTTCTTGACACTCGAACACACAATACCGATGGTTTTCATTCTAGTCTCAGAGGTAGAAGTTGTGGAGATCTCATTAGTTTTGGTGCAAATGTCTAAAATATTTCCTGTAGGAATCCACCTAAGACCAATCGATTTGAAAATTCTACCTGTAGGTACCCACCTAATGTTAGATCTAGGAGATGTTTTCCTTTTAGATGCAGTGGAATGAAATGTGGGAGCATCACTTCGTTGAGAAAACCTACGTCCTATATTGATCCACTTCTTAGGTTTCTGACTTATGACATTTGGTTCAACGGGTTTGTTTGTCTTAGTCGATTGAGCCTTTTCAAGTGAATTTCCCTTTTGAAGATATTTTAAAGCACAGACATCATGATTATTTCCGCAACTACTCTTAGATGCTAGCCAATTCCTATTAGTTTGTTGAGAACTCCTAGGTTTTGGTTTGCTACTACTAGCAGTGTTTTGCACTACATTGGAAGGCTCCATATGAGGTTTTGAACCTAGAATTCCATCCTTTTGAAGTAGCGCCTTTTTCCTAGCCTTTTCTAGATCATAGTTCTTGTACATGTCATATTTGCCATAAAACTCTTTACTTTTAATGCTCGTTTTAGACACTGTTTTTGAACTAATCCTAGATGAACCAGGTATAATCACGTGTTGAGATTTGGCAGACACAGATGCATTTTCCTTAGGCCAAGAATGTGGAGTGACTGGTTTTGTCAAATTGTTTTTCTCAACAACTTGGGAGGCAAACCGAGGTTTTGAAAATTTAGATCGTTCAGATTTAAATGCAGTTGGTTGTCTAACCACTGATTGTTTTCTGTTTCTTTGAGAAGTCGGTTTCCCCAAGATTGATGGTTTTGCAAAATTAGTATCCACACTCTGACCAGTCAGTCTTCTTAATTTGTTTTGCAATGCAGCATGTGCAAACACCTTTTCTTGAATTTGACCTTTTAGAAGCTCATTTTCTTTAACTAATGTATCCACACGTTTTCTTAGTTCATTCAAAAATTGACCATTGTTGCCCGAATTTATAGATTCATTTTGCATTTGAAGTTCAAGTGAGATGTAATGTGCCTCTAGTTTTGAAAAATCTTTATGACACTGGCCAATGGTCTTTTTGAGAAGAAGGTTTTCAGACTCAAGAGTTTGGTATGATGTTTCAGTAATTGGATTATCAGGTAAGGACTCAGACTCAGAATGTATTACTAGACATTGAACAACATCCTGGTCAACCTCTCCTTCATTACTTAAGTTAGGTTGCTCAGATTGTTGTTTCTCATATGCAGGCATAATATGATCAACAGTAGATTGTACCTCAACCATTTGCTCTTTGTCAAAGTTCGGTTCTTTGTCATAGATGGGTATGAAATCTTCCTCATCCATCTGTCCTTTGTCAAGGTTGGGCTCTGAGTCATAGAAGGGTATGATCTCTGCACAATCTGCATCTTTATCATTCCCCAATCTGCTGTTGTCATCCTGCACTTCTGATTCTGTCCCTTTGCTTTCTATGACAACCAAATTATCTTCCAATACTTTAACCTCATTGCCTACATTAATGACATCTGCAGTATTCTCATCATTCTCAACCAACCTTTGAGCATTAATTCCTTGTATCCCAACTCTTTCACATAGCCTGGGAGATTGATTTCGGAGATTTTGGATTTTAGATAGAGCCTGATTCGTAAATTGTATGAAATTTAAGAGTAGTCGATGATGCAGTTGCTGATGAGAATATTGGTGAGGAAGGTAGTTGGAAGATGGTACTGTTGTTGATGACTGTTGCTGATGAGAATATTGGTGAGGAAGGTAGTTGGAAGAAGGTGATTGAGACGTTGTAGATGACATTGCTCTCCCTCTTGATTGTTGCGATGTAATCGAAATAATCAAGCAAAATGTCACACGCAAGGTCGAAATAATGAATTTAGATTTTCCCTCCAAAAATTATTTGAAAAAATTTTCACTCCCAAAATTTGAAAATCACTATGAAATGCAATTATAAGGTTGCAAGAAAAATTTGAGTTTCAAAAATTTTGCCGCCAAATTTCACCGAAAAAATTTGAATTTTGGCCTAAAAATTTGAATTTTGGGCCAAAATTTTCAATGTTATACCAAAATTTAAATTTCGCGTAAAAATTGAACGTTTAGTCTACTGCCAAAAAACTTCTTTTTTTTTTTTTTTTTTTTTTTTTTGAAATCAAGAAGAGAAAGATAAGAAGGAGAAACTTTGAAAAGATGAGATGATGTGATTATGTTAATTTGGATCTTTAAGGATAAATAAAGGTTGGAATTTAAAGTTGATTTTATAACTTGAAAAATATGGTTTGCAAACTCGGTATTTAAATGAGTGAAACTTAACTCGGTATGTTTTCTCAAATGAATCAAACTCGGTATGTTATATTGTTATAATGATCAAACTTAACTCGGTAGGTTTCTGATTCAAGTCAAACTCGGTAGGTTTCTGATACATGTCAAACTCGGTTATAATTGGTATGTAACTCGGTAAGATTAAGATTATGCCTACCTCGATAAGTAGATTCTAACTCGATAAAAGGTTGTCAAACTCGGTAAGTTCACAAAGAATTGTAACTCGGTAACAAGACAAACTTTGAGCAGAGTTTCCCCTTGATTTGAACCACAATAAACCTTACTCGATGTACGATAAGGTAATAGGCTAACTCGCCAAACTTAAGACCAAACTCGCTAGATACAAGATTACCTAACTCGCTAAATTTAAGACTCTAACTCGCAAACTTTTAGCCCAAACTCGGTAAAACCTGACTCGACAAAATTCCAAACTCGATAAAAAATTACCAAACTCGGTAGAAAAAATTCCAAACTCGATAGAAATAAAGCCTAACTCGGAAGAAAAACGATGAACAGTACCCGTTAAGCCCAAAAATCACTTTTAAAACCTAGTTTTTCTACCAAATCAAACCTAAATCAACCTATATTATCCCTTGGCGAATGATACCACTTGTTAGGTCATGATTTTATAACATAATCACTTAGAGATCTAGAGAGAGAAAGAGAGTAGAGAGAGAGAGAGTGTGGAAGGAACCCTTGGAATGAAAATAAGAGAAATGAAATAACAAGAGAACCAACCCCTTCAAATGAGGGGTTACAAGACTATATATAGGGAAGGAGTAGGGCAACACTCCCTTCCTCCCTATCTTGAAAACGAAATGGGCTTAAGGCCCATGGGCTTGCTACATAAGCCTTAAGTTATAATAAACATACAAGCCTTAGCAACCTATTACAAGTAAATGACCGAGACTTGTGATGAGTGTGTAAATACTCATCATTTTTATCGTATCTGAAATGCCAAAACATCCAAAAACACTCAGAAACGCATCAAAATACAGAAATTATTCCAAAAGTGTGTTTTATATGTTTTAGATGCAAAATGTTTAAAAACAAATGAAAAACGAACAAAGTTTGCATAATTGGCAGTTTCAGTCCCTCAAGTTTCAAAAATTGACAAAACTAGTCCCTGAAGTTTTAAAACGAAAGAAAAGTCAACCCAAGGCATTTAAAAGTAAAATATTATCAAAAACGATCCTTGGGTAAAAAGTTTGAGAAAATTACAGGTTTGGTCCCTGAAGTTTCAAAATTGGCAAAACTGGCCCCTGAACTTTCAAATTTGGCAGTTTTAGTCCTTGGGCATTTAAAAGTGGTAAATTATCATTAAGGATCCTTGGTAATTGGAATGTGGCAAGTTTTACCCATGGGATGAGTTTTGAAAGTTGGCATTTCAGGTCCCTACATTTTCAGATTTTACAAGATTGGTCCTTGTTATGTATAAGTTAAACCAAACGGATCCTTAATAATTATTAAAACCAAAACCAACACCCCATTATCCACCTTATCCTCCCATTTCCACACCCTAAGACACCAATCACATCCCACCCACCCACCCCCCCCCCCCCCCATATGGCATCTTTACAGACCAATTGGCTTAAAAGCCATTTTCCCGCCAAAATTGGAAGAGAGGGCAAAGGTAATCAAATAGTCAACCAAGCTGGTGGGATTTGACCAGTGGGACCCACAAGACTCACTTGGATGCTATAAAGACAAAGAGAAGCAGAAGTGAGAAGTAATTAGGAGTAGTGTAATTTTAGGGTACGTATTAGTATAATTTGAATTCTCAGTTGTAATTTTTAGTTTTAAAAACATTGTAATCAGTTTCTTTAATGTAATTTGAACTTCCTTTGCACTTAATTTAAAAGTATCTTTACAATTTTTAGTTTTGGCAAATTTAAGTGAAACTAACAATTTCACTTAAACTTGTTAAAAGTTGTTATTCAGTGTTTCTTTGAGATCATTCATGTTCATTTAAAGCTTTCTTAAGATTCTAAGGGTTGGAAATCAGTTTAGTACATGTTTAGCATAATCACTCAAAAATCACATAAATAGTTCAAAAATATATAAATAAGTTTGAAGGAAGTTTGGAGCAAGGAGAATGATGGATTCTGGATTTCCAAGGTATTAGAACTCCAAGGGGAGTAATAGGTTGTGTTCATGGTTCTTGGTTTCTCAGTTTCAAGCTTGGGTCATATGTAAGCCTTTTTATTCCATTTTGGTATTTCACTGTGCTACAGCTTTTTATCTGCTTATATATAGTTATCTGTGTTTCTTAGGTGTATCTTAGTCTTTAAATTGCTTTATATTCAGTACTTGTTCAATAAATTTCAAAGTTGCTTTATATTTCATTTTCACTATTAAAACAGTTCAATTATGATTTATGAGTCTATGTTGTTAATTTCTGTGTTTTTAAACTCCCACAAGCTAATTACATCACACTAGAACCTTAGGTTTCAGAATCATGGCTTTAATCTGTGATTTGCTTTAAAAAGTTTCATGTTAGTCTAAGTTAAGGAGTGTTTGGAATTGTAGGTTTGAAGGTGTAGTGATTGTCATTTGTGACCAAGCCTGTTTAGATAACTCACCAAAGTCCTAATTAACTTCAAACAGTCATTAATTTGCTCATTTCCATAGCAGAAGTCAATATCACACAAATTCCACCACCACAGTTAACTGTGGTGGTCATTGAGTCCCACAAACCTTCGTTTCATCTTATAAATGGTAGATTTAGCCTAAATTAAGTTCCTCATAGCTTATTACAACCTAATTAGTTAGTAAGAATCCTCAGAATCTCAAAAAGGTCAAAGTTCATGATTTGCTCAAAAAGTCAAAGTGGTCTTTTAGCATAAAACCCAAAAACTCCATGAATTATTTTGAATTTTGTACTAGGAATTAGGATTTGATATTTTCAGGGATTGAAGTCTCCCACCTCAACTTTGTAATCCATTCTTTAGTTTATTTTTGTGAATTTCTTTGTGGGCCCCACAACCCTCCAAAGAGGGCTGCAGGGCTGAGTGGTTGCTCTGTGCAGCAGTTATACCATCCAAACCACCCACTTTGGTGGTGGTTTGTGGCCACCATAGTGGTCCCTACACCTTAGCTTTAGGTTTTCCCAACCCCCCTCCTACCAGGCTTCCCCCTTTGACCCTTGGTTTGACCTTGAGATAAGTGGACCCCACCTGGAATCAGTTGCCAAAGTCTGTCCCATTATGTGTTGATTTTCCATTTTTCAAAGTGCTTATTTCATCTTTTTAGCTTATTCAGCGGTTGTTGCTAGTTGTTTTAAGCTTATTCAAGTTTTTTTAGCCTGTTTGTATCAAGATTTGCCATTGTGGACCCCACCATCACTCATTTAAGCTCAATTGCTTGCTCAGTCAACCAAAGTCAAACTGTTAAGGCAAAGGGGGTGCACACAGCTTATTTTCAAGTTTCAAAAAAGTTGATTTCACAAAAAGTCTTTGTTTTTAGGTATAAATCAAGTTTGTAAAAGCAAATTCCAAAAAAATCAAGTTTTAAATTAAGTGATAGTTTCTATTTAATTCAAGAGTAAACTGCAAAATACATCCCTGTGGTTTACACATTTTGACATCTTACATCTCTGTCAGAAACTTTTGGCAATATACATCCCCCGTTAGGCAAACATTTGACACAATACATCCCTCGTTAACAATGAGGACTAACGGTGCAAATTTTTCCTCCGTTATCTCTTAACGAGACTGAAAATATTACACCGTTATACTTCGTTAGCCAAACACTTACACCGTTAGTCCTCTTTTTTAGAAAAAAAAAAGTTAAAATTAAAAAAAAAAAGGAAAAAATTTTAAAAATTATTTTTTTTAAAGTTAATATTTTATAAAAAACCAAATTTTTTTTATAAAATTAATATTTGCGAAAAAAAAATTATAAATACGCATTTTTTAAAAATATTAAAAACAAGGAAAAAAAATTTTAAAAAATTAATTTTTTTTAATGTTTATATTTTAAAAAAAATCAAAATTTTTTTAAAAAATTAATATTTGCGAAAAAAAAATCTAAAAACATTAATTTTTTTATAAATAATAATTAATTTTTTTTTAAATGAGTATTTTTTTTAAAAATTAATTTTTATAAAAAATGCGTATTTTTTTTTAAAAATGCGTATTTTTTAAAAAAAATTAATTTTTTTATAAAAATTAATTTTTTTAAAAAATTAATGTTTTTATAAAAATAAATTTTTATTTTTATTTTCGCAAATATTATTTTTTTTTTTTGATTTTTTTTAAATATTAACTTTAAAAAAATTAATTTTTATTTTTTTTCCTTTTTTTTAATTTAAAAAAAAAAGCGTATTTATAAAAAAATAATTTTTTTTTTCTCAAATATTAATTTTTTTAAAAAATTTTGATTTTTTTTTAAAATATAAACTTTAAAAAAAAATTTTAATTTTTTTTTCCTTTTTTTTTTAAATATTTTTAAAAAATGCGTATTTATAAAAAAAATAATTTTTTTTTCGCAAATGTTAATTTTTTTAAAAAACATTGATTTTTTTTTAATATTAACTTTAAAAAAAATTAATTTTTTAAATTTTTTTCTTTTTTTTTTAATTTTAAATTTTTTTAACTTTTATTTATTTTTTTAAAAAAAAGTGGGGCTAACGATGCAAATGTTTGGCTAATGAAGGCTAACGGTGTAATATTTTCAGTCTCGTTAAGAGATAACGGAGGAAAATTTTGCACCGTTAGTCCTCATTGTTAACGAGGGATGTATTGTGGCAAACGTTTACCTAACGGGGGATGTATATTGCCAAAAGTTTCTGACAGAGATGTAAGATGCCAAAATGTGTAAACCACAGGGATGTATTTTGCAGTTTACTCTTAATTCAATTTATCCTTTAATTTTCATTTTTAGATTTTTATTAAGTTCTTAGTAATTTTATATTTTTATTAATTACCTTTTATATTAAAGTAAATTCAGTAATTTTTCTATATTTTTATTCTACCATTTAGTATTTATTAGATTTAATCTTAGTTTTATTAGTAATTAATTAATATTAAGTATTAAATAGCATATTTGGTTTTTATAAAGCATAACCTAGATTTTATATTTTTCCTAGCCTTAATATAGTATAATAGATTTATAGAAAATATATTTTGAATTTCTACAGTTCATTTTCTATTTTTCTTATTTTAATTGTTTAAATTAGAATTAAAGTAATAAAAAGGTAAATAATTAGTGGATTAATCTTAAAACATAATTTTTAGAGTTTTTATAATTTTGTAGGATTCCAGTGATGGTTAAGTAATTTTATAAATTTTCTTATAATTTTCTAAGTTAATTTAGTATGAATAGTAATTAAAAGTAGTTTAATTTGCTAAATTAAATTAAATAGTTTTTAATTTATAAAAAAACCCATAAAAAGACAAAAATATTTATTTTTATTTTTTATACTTTCTTCAAGTTCTAATTTAAGTTTAGAAATTGTTTTTGCAAATTTTTAGTTTAATTTGTAATTCTTATAATTATTAGTTAATATAAATTAGATTTTAATTTAGATTTTAAATAGTTTAATTAATTAAATAATATTATAATATTAAAATAATCACTTTTACAATTTCATTTTCATTTTCTAATTTCTTTTTAAATTTCAAGTTTCAAAAGTTTCAAAAGCATCCTCTGTAGTTTGTTAAATACCAAAATCCCACTTTTTCAGTCTGATTGCGTAAATCTGAATTGTGAATACGTGCATATATCTGGTATCTGATTTTTGTGAATATTATATCTGTGTACAAATACCATAATAACAGTAGCAAATTCAATTCCATATCATCTGGGCTACTGTCCTCAGTGCCACTCACTCATAAACGATTCCCAAAGCACCATTTCAATCTCGCTGGGACTTTAACGACCCGGGGAAACACTATACTATCCACGGAGTATTGAGATAATCTGTTTTTGACTAATTGACCTTGGTCAATTATATCTGACGGTTTAGACTCGATCAACTTGATAAATAGTAAAACTATGTTCCCAACAAATAATAATAATAATAATAATAATAATAATAATAATAAAATGACAAAAATTAAGTATAAGCGCCCGTTTGGTTTGAGTCATTTGTCCAGATGATTAGGATTCAAAGTAAAATAAATGTTTGTTTGCAATCCATAGGTTTTAAAAATATGAGTATACCCCACAATCTAAGGGATACATAAATCCACACATAATTGCCTACTTTTGTCATACATTGCGTGACACCCCACTATTTATTTCTTTTCTTATTTTTCTTTTTTTGTTTCTCATCTTTTTATTATTCTCATTGGCTACTTTCACAAAAATATGGCTAACTTTTGATCTTTTATTATTTACTAACAAATTATATATTTTCTCTCTCCTAAATCAAATCTTAATTCAAATTCAAATCTAAATCAAAATCTAAATCCTAAACCCATCTACAAACCAAACCCTCTCTATCTACTATCCACTAAGGGTGCTCACGGTCTAAAAACCGAACTGGACCGAGACCGAGTTAGGGAAAAATCCTAGACCGAGAACGAACCGAATGTGGTTGGTCCGGTTCGGTCCGGTCGTTCCTTCTGTCAGTCCGATCCAAATAGGCTAAATGAAACATGGTTGTTTTATACAAATCTTTTCTCCTCTATTGTAAATGTTGCATGGAATTGATGAGTTGGTTATCAAGAATCATCATCAAGAATCATCAACAAAATTAAATCTCTAGTGTCAGTATCATGCATCGTATGTATCAGATTAAATCCTACTACAGTTTTATAGATTTTTTTTTTTTTTCATATCTTACTTGTTAATACTCGTAAACAACTTTTAAATCGTTTGGTTACAAGTCAAGCGTCGAGCTCTTTTTGATTTAGACTAATGAATGGGTCATCCATGTTTCTTCGTTAGCGTATCATAATTTGTCATGCGTGCCAATGCATTATAAGGTTAATTAGGCACTCGTTTCTTCGTTAGCGTATCATAATTTGTCATGCGTGCCAATGCATTATAAGGTTAATTAGGCACTCGCTCCACATCTATCTTACAATTTTGAGAAAATTATAAGAATAAACTGGACTATTGAAATGTGTGTTACCAAACAAAACAACGCGTACAGTACTGCACCATCGGCGCACTTCACAACATGCGGCTACCCCCTCTCCACCAACTCCTCTCATCCTCCCCCACCGCATCATTATTAAACATAATATAGAAGTTGTTGAATAATGAAAACCACGTCGGTTATGATTTTTATTAAGGCACAATATATAAAGGTAACCCTAGAAACCTTAAACCCACAAACGGATTTAGACTTATTTATCATCTAATACTCTTCCGCAATTCGAGTGAAGAAATCGCAAAGCTCGAATTGGAAAAAAGAATTTAATTCTTAAAAAATGAAGATAAACATAAAAACAAAACTAAAGATAATTAACCATTAATGCAATAAAAACATAATTTGTTGATGAAAAATTCCGGCAGCAAGTGAAAGCAATTTTTCAAAAAGCAACAAAGGCAAATCAGTAGCAAAAGCAAATAATTGATGAAGGCATCCGACAACAAGCAAGATTAATCTTCACCATGTAACAACAAATGCAAAGAAACAAAAATAAAAGCAAATCACAGACTTAATTTTTATTTTTTTTATTTATTTATTTATTTATTTATTTATTTATTTATGTATTTATTATTATTTTTTTTTGGAAATGGATAAATGGTGGCGGCTAGAGTTACACTGGGTGAAATAGCAGAGGCAGTTCAACTTAGCCACCTAGGTCTCCGGATCAGACACACTCCGATACTATGTTAAATGTAGAAACTCCGTCCATTATGATTTTCGTTGAGGCACAATATATAGAGACAACCCTAAAAACTAGGGGTGAGCAGAAATCGCACCGCAAACCGCAAACCGCAAAAGAACCCGCAAAAATCGCACCACATAAACAGCACCAACACAAAAACCGGTGGATCGGTTTTAAGAAAAAAGAAAAACCGCATTTGCGGTGCGGTTTCGGTTTTACCCATAAAACCCGAACCGCTATACCCGCACCAACCCGCAATTGTTATATATAATAATTTTAATTATAATATTTCAAGGTGGGATTTAACCGTACGGGGGGTATAGGGGGGGGGGGTGGGTGGAAGAAGTGTGCTGCCGCCGTTGTACTGTCTGCTTTAATACTTGTACATTTGACTAAAAAATAGGTGGGACCCATGTGTAGACCCCCGTCCGGTTAGGGCCACCCTATTTCAAATAATGCCATCAAAATTTGACAAGACATAGCTCTGTGACTGCAATTTTAGAGTAGGATGTACTAATATTCACCTATTGCCTAAATCAAAAGTCAAACACTCAAAAATTTCTCGTATGGAGATAAAGCAACATCTAGATATACTAGTTTTTTTTTTCTTGAAGATCAGATCTATCAAATTGGGTCTAAAAGCTTTAACTCAAAATTATCAAAATCCTTTCATAAATTCAACTCCACCAAGTTAAATCTCAATTCTTCCAAGTTATCTCCGGGTAAGTTATTCATTTTCTAATTATGTTCTATGTTCTTTATATACTAAATAATCATGCGTGTTATTATTTATGTGTGTTATTAAATAAACAATTAGTGTTATAAGAATTTAAATCATGTTAAAATATTTTATAATGAATCATTAACTGTATGTATTGAAATAGAAAAAGATTTATGTTTATAGTGATTTATGGTTTCGTGTGTAGATGGAAGCAGGCAACGAGGATGAACTCGGGGCCAATGCTGATGAACCCGTGATCGATGTTGATGAACCTGTGATCAATGGCGACGAACCAGTGATTGATGTTGATGAAGGCAATGAGCAGAATACGGAAGGTAATAGATTGAAATCATTTGTATGCAAACATTTTACCTATAAAAAGGATGCCCTTAAACATCAATGCCCTTATTGCAAAAAATGGTTAGCTTCTAGAATGAGAAAGCATGGTACTAGTACCATGGGTAATCATTTAAAATTTTCATGCCCGACGTCGACTATGCAACTTAATGACTTATTATCTCAATTATTTTAGCTTCTTATTTCTTATAGCAGAATGAATGTTTGTATTACTAGTTTTAAATGAGATGGTATTGCTATTATAATGTGTTTACATTAAGCCCAAACTTACTATTGGGTTCAAGCCCAAAATTATAAGATGGCCAATGTGGTGCGGTTAAAAACCGCAAAAACCAACTTTCAAAACCGCAAACTCGCAAAACCCGAAACCGCAAAAACCGCATGGTTTCGGTTTCTAATATTACAGAAACCGCATGTTCGGTTTGTGGTTCGGTTTTAGTCAAAAACCGCACCAACCCGCACCATGCTCACCCCTACTAAAAACCCTAAACACACAAATGAGTTTGGGCTTCTTTATCATCTAATAGAAATAAGATGTATGTGTTCCTCGTCTTTCCTAGTTCCCACCATTTTCAAAAACGTGCGCACGCTTTTCTACGGTGCGGTGCGACACGTGTTACGTTGCTAATGGGTCACGATGTCGGCATGCGGTGTGCATGCCTGTGTGGGTGCGTCGTGGTCCATTTTCGTAAATGAATGAAATCAGGTCCGATCTCGTAAATAGGGTTACGTATAGGTCCTGTTTCCTAATTACTTTTACGAATATAAACGTAAAAGAAGCAAACACAACGTACACATTCTAACAATTTATGCTAATTATTCATGGATTATTAAGCTGCAGGCTAGCTGGCTTTGAAGTTTGAAGTAATTTAGCCCACTTGTACGTACTACGAGAAAGAATGTGAAATTAAAAGCAAGGAAACAAGTACGTGTAATGCAAGTTGCAAACCTGCGAACCATAAATCCCAACATCTCACGTGTGCCTTGTTGGAGTACTTATTAACTGTCAATTGCACGAACACATTTGTATTTCACATGCATGCCAAAGAGTGTCTTTTGTATAATACCCCATATAATATGGTGTATCGTATTTAAGTTAGTACATAATAAAATAGTACTGTAGCATGAATGCATGATTGATTGCACGAAGGACGGGTCGATACCAAAATAACAGGGCGTAAAATTCCCTTTGAATTGAAGGTCGGTTGATGCTAAAATTAAAGGAAACAAATAAGTGTTCTCATCTTTTATATAATAAAACAAAACCTCTATTGGGAATTTTCTATTTCAAAAAAATGAATTCATACCTTATTTAGTAATAATTTTATTTAAAAAAAATGATCATTTTTTTATTATGTAACATTTTATATTTATCCATAACACAAAGTAGAAGATAAATAAAAAAAATATAGATAAGATCTAATTAATAATATGATTAAAATTTTTAAATAATTATCTTTAATAATAAAAAACTATAATTAAACATCATAAATCAAACAAAATAAAGATTAAATTATTTGTTTTTTAATAAATAAAAATATATGATTCAAAATTTTTTTAAAAACCCGCACGTGCGCGGGCATTATAACTAGTAATTACTCAAATCTCACATGCACCATGCATCTTCTTCTTCTAAAGTTTTCATCACTAACCTATTATATTCCTGTATTTATCTAGATACGACAAAATTGAAAAAAGATATGGGAAAATGATCACTGCTGTAACAGCAGTGATCATTAGCTGCTGTCAAGGCTTCGTCGGGGGACCATTTTTGCTGCAAAATGAACATTCAAGGACCATTTAGTAACATCGGGGGGGTGGGTTTGTGTGTTACAGCAGGTAACTCCCTGCTGTGTTACAGCAGGGATGTTATCCCCAAAAGATATATAGTAGTAATATTCTGACTATCCAAACAAAACAATCATAATATATAACCGAATTAAATAAACGTTAATTAAGTATAGTAGTATATTTAAATAAATACTTAAATCAGTACCCTCACGTAGAGACATGTTTTACCTTATAAAAGTCTCGTGCGTAAGTATAAACCTCCCCAGGTAGAATTTGAAAGACGAGCTAGATTAATATACAAAAAGAAACTTTCAGATTATTTATGTGAGTTCAGCAAATCTCATTTAATATATAAGATTAATATACAAAAAATAGGTATTCCTTTTTCAAGTCAAGAGATTATATATATAATTGTTAATTCTAGCATGCGAATAAAATGGAATGGACAAAAATACCCACGTCATTGCTTCCATCTACACCCCCCTTTCACTTTCCGTTCTCCATTCATTGTGGAAATTAAGATCAACTGATTATACTAACTTAACAAATTATGTATCCGATGACTGAATTAATATCACTTATACGTGTTCGTCAACAATATAATATCTCTTTTCTTCTTTAAGTTTTTTAGTTTTGAACGGCAATTGTATTAGAAAACTAGCGAGGTGCTAAGGAAGGATAAAAGGGGAGGAAAGAGCGTTACATTGGTTATCAAACCAATCAGTCCCATTTAAACATACCAATCAGTCCCATTTAAACATGATTTCCTACCTCTACTAGAATAGAAACCCAAGTATAAGACAAAAGCTTAATGTCACAAAAGAGAATCTTTGTTTGGCCTCTTCACGGAGAAAGTCACCTGAATTTCCAAATTTTTAAGGCACCAAATTAAATAGTAGTTTGGACAATGACATCAACAAATCTTGAGTGCTTCTCTACAATCGGTGCATGGTCCACCATATGAATCACACCATGAAAGTTGTGAAACTGAGTATTTGTAATCTGCCACCAATTAAGGACATCCTTCCATATGTCAACTGATATCTTGCAATAAACGAATACGTGCTTTTCTTTTCTTCTCCTCGTTGCTTGGTTTTTATTCTTTCTATTAGTTTGGATGTGTTTCCCTTATGTCTTTATCATAGTAATATTTTTTGGCTATCTATTATTCTTATTTTTTTCCCCCATCATTGAACTCCACATATATTTAATATCATTTGTTGCCATTTCACTAACTCAATCGCTTAAACCTCGTGATTCTTGCTCGTTACTCACCTATACTATACTCTCTCTGTCCAAATTTTATTTTTTATCTTGCTTTTTCGATTTGCCCATTCTAGCACGTGTCGTTCGGACACATACGCCAACATGTCCACCCAGTATTGTGTCATTAGTTGAAGACTGATGGTGCAATACTTAAATATTTTTATCTCCGAAAACGTTATTTAATTCTACCCGGGTCCAACATGTCCCCCCACATCACTACAACACAACTGGCCAAATGTAATCGTCGAAATCTATTGCAATTGGCTATTTGCAACGGATCATGACCGTTGCATAAATGCTCCATGCAAATTTTATTTGCAACGGCCAAAAATTATTTGTAACGGTCTTGCAACGGAACAAAAGTGATTAAAAATTATCAACTGATTTGCAACGAAGACTTTTTTCGACAAATTTGCAACAAGAAACTTTTTGAAACAGTAAAATTTTGCTATGGGTTTGCGACCAAAAGATTTTCCAATGGAATTATATTGTTGCAAAGTAATTTTATGCTTTTTGAGTATTAGCATTATTTTTCTTTTTCCAATAATATATACTGCAAGAATTAAAACAAAATATTACTAAATACACAAATCAAGCTCAAATAAATACTGCAATCATATGAATATACAAAATTTAACTGTACCAAAATTTCTAAAATACAAGCTTACAAGAAAGCTATTGTTTTTCATCTAAAGCTCACAATAATCCAAGAAGACTAGAAATTGGATATCAATCCAAAACCTACCCATGTACATGTCTTGAACTTCAATTTTGCTTTCCACCACACGAATCCAAAGCTTGTTCGCACATAACGTCTTCATCTTGTTTACTTTATACTGCGTTTTTTGTAATGTTTGAGTGTTACTTTTTGTGTCTTGCACTACTACAAAAAACGTTAAATAGATCAGTTGAAACACCTCAAATAGATCGGTTATGAACCACTCTAACTAAGGGTGATCTATTTGAGGGCAACACAAATAGATCGGTTGATAACCGATCTAATTAACAGCACAATCAGATCAGTTAATACATAAAGAGCCGATCTTTTAAAGGAATTTTCAAACAAACAAAAAAATTAATTCAGATTTTCATCAGAATGCATATATTTACATAATTCCATTCACTCGTAACAAATACAATAGTATATTAATGCAAATGGCTGTAACAAACACACCACCAAGTCATCAATAAACTATCCGAAGACAAAATGGATTGAGCAACAACATGTCCATTCAAAACCCATTTTGCTTTCTAGAAATGAACTATGATGTGCTATCTGCTTAAAAAATCTCACTTGGCTGCAGTTGTAGAGCAAAACAAGCCGACAGTTGATCGTTCACACCACCAGATAGTACAGCATCATAAGCACTGTCAGCTGTCCTCGCGGTCGTTGATAGCCTGGACCATTTGTATTCAGTAGGCGTCAAGTGAAGAACCTGCAAAGTAAGACAAAAGGTTCATTTAGCAATAAGATCAATGTGCAACAGTTCAAACTAGCTAATTTGTAACTAAAATATAAAAAGGGTCAAATGAGTCAAACTGCACAAAATACAATAGCTTTCAATAAAGATGTTTGATTATTATTGTATAGTAGATTTTTTTATCAAATGTAATGCATCTGAAATTCACAAAAAAAGAGAAAGTCAATTACTTAAATGTAGACATGTTACTGCAGGTTCAACTAAGATTGAACGGGTCCGGAACTTACTCTTCGTGTATGAAGTCTATGAGCTTTTTCCCTGGGTGGGATACAACAAATTCTATCATTTTTTGGTTTATAATTTTATTGCCAAGACAAAGGCCAAAAGGCATATGATTTGACCGGTATGGAAGTTTATTACCAAGTTATATGATATCTCAACTAAACATAGCGAAGAAAAGTAGTGCTGAAAAATAAGATTAAAAGCAAAGCAATTAAAGACCTCCTCAAAACGTTCTGCATCATTGGCTGATACAGCCTCATTGACAACAACAGGTGGTGGAGGTCCAATAAATAGTGCATCATCCTCACCAAATTCAGCTTCCCTACATTTACATAATCTACATTAGATAACAGTTCTGAAATTCTATTTAAAGTAGTAGCTTGAAGAAGAAAAAAAAATCAAAATATATATTCAAATAACAGTTGTGAGCCTGTGATCATACCTTAACTCAGCCTCTGCTTCGGTTAACTTCGCTGCTGCAGCAAGCAATTCATCAGATGGCATTGCAGGTCCAATAACCTTAACAATTCAAGACAGATAAGCATGAGTCAAAAGTCTGAACAACTGTAAGTAAAAATATATATATATATATATATATATATATATATATATATATATATATATATATATATCACTTCAAATATAGAGTGATACATATTATTTCAAAAAAATTCATCCGCAAAATTGTGTCTTGTTAACTCTTCTTAATAGGTGCCACATCTTTTTCGCAAGAGAAGAAATCGGTTATAAAGATGAACAACTACCTGGAAAAGCAAAAGGGCGATCCAAGGATCTAAATGACAGCATATCTGATTCCTTACTCCAATCATCATAAAGCTCCTCTGCAAAAGCGTTTGACACTAATGATGCATTGTAGTACGAACATCAATTCGCAGATATACAAATTATATTTGCCAGTAAACCGTCTTTTTGAATACTACTACGTAGTAGAAAACTACTAACTAACTAAGATCAATTTTCCAAGGACAACATGTCCAATAGTCGTGAGATAAAAGAAGTCAACATGTTTTCTAAAAGGAGTCGTAGTTATTCAGAGACCGTTACTTGATAGAGCAAAATAAAGTAATAGAGAAAAGTAGCAAGGGATTACTGCACGGAATGATAATGCATCCTTCTTCATGAACATCAATGTGCTTATCTACAATGGTCAAGTCAGTCTTCGTTCGTAAGGCCTCCTGATCTTAAAGTTCTGCCTCCTGATCTTCAGGATGGGATCCACTCCTAGAACATCCGCCGGCCTGACAAGAGTTCCTCTGAAATGCAAAAGATACGTCTTATTCACTTGAGAACTAAACGTGTAGCTATGCATCAATAGATTATACCTATTTAGCTGAAAATTTAATCTACAATTACTTAAAACTTAAATCAATTAATAAGTTTGAACCCATTCAGCACCTGTTGTTAGTGATCAACTCTTATAAGCCAAATGCTCAGAATATGAAAAACCTTATGATTCGTCCTATAAGAGACATTTTCGTACTTCTCATTCTTGATATCTTTCTTAGAATCGAACGTAAGCATTACTTATCTTATTAATCTTATCAGCTTTAGAAGTTATTTAAATGCAAATAGCACCTTTGAGTGTCTGGGTGGAAAAACAGCTTATACTTTTGGGCTTATTTTCAGCCAAATAAGCACTTCTTAGCATTTGACACATTTTCATAAGCAATCTATTACAATAATCCAACTTTCCTAATACAACATAAGTACAAACTTAGTAAAGTAAATCAGGAACAAATGGACCATAACATGAGCATAATAAAACTAAAAATTCCATATAAACAACAAATTAACCTAAATAAATAATAATCCATAAAATAAAAAATAAGATTCGTAACCTAAGAAGAGTCGTACTGTCCATGTACAGTGGTGACAATGGTCGTTGGGTTTTGGTTGTGATGTCGTCGATGGTGATGCCGTTTGTGGTGGCAGAGGTGTGGTGGTATGGTAGCTAGGGTTCTGTAGTTATTTGATTAATTGAAGGGTGTGGTGATGAAGTGAGAAACCAGACTATTGGAGGGTTATGGAGAGTAGGATTTGTTTGGTAAGAGTGGTGGCTGGGATGTGATTTTGGGAAAATGGTGTAGGGTTTTGTGTGTATAAATTTTTGGTGAAGCGGCAAAATGAAAAGTGGTAATTTTGGTGAAGCGGCAAATGAAAAGTTAAATAGATCATTTGTTTTAGAAAAAACTGATCTATTTTGTTAATACAAATATCGCCTAAAAACGTTATTTATATTTTACGATCTTCGCTAAGTTTTGTTAACGAAAAAATGTAAACTTTAGTTTCTAAGTAAAACATAATCTTAGTTTTAAAGACTTGCATAAACTAGACTTTTGCTACATTTTACATTTCATAAAACACAACACTTTGTATTTTCTAAAAATAGAATTGTCACATCACATTTATGGCAAGTTTTGTCATTATACATTTATGGAAAGAAATGTGTTTGACTTACTAAGATGTTGCTTGCAAGTTTAGTGTTTGACTTGATATTATTAGATGTGACATTGTTTGGTTTGCAAAGAGTTATGAGATGTGACTTTGTTTGGTTTGCAAGATTTATTGCAAAACCAACTGCAAGCCCGGCGGTACCCTGAGGGTACACGGGCGGAACCCTTATGAGGGGTCCGCCTGATCCGCCAGACCTGCAGAAAGTTTGGCTATAAATACCAAGCCACAAGTTGATTTTTGGCTTATCACTTTACATGATATTTTAAAAAACACATTCATTCTTTCATCTAACCTCTTAACATTTTATATGTGAAGTTTCTTTTTGTAGCAAAGAGATTCACGAGCTTACTAAAAGTAACAAGTATTCAACACAACGTTGCAAGACTTGTTAGTTTAGCATTGTGTAGACTTGTGTAGTTTACACTTCATTTGATTGTGTATTTTCAGTAGTGATCGGTTAGTATTTTAGTCCTCAAAATACAAAGTGTATCGGGAGTAGTTGTACCCTTGTAAAAGAACTAACGGGAGTGGTTGTACCCTTGGTAAAGAACTCGACATCTAGCTTTGTGTCGGTAAAAGTATAAGCGACGTGTAAGGTTTTCTCCGCCGGTGAAAGGAGCTTGTTGACTAGTGAAAGTAACTCTCGAGTTGGATACTCGGGGCGTGGACGTAGGGCAAGGAAAAAGAGTCCTTGTAGCCAAACCACGATAAATACTCGTGTTGTGGTTTGATCGTTTCTTTCATTTACTTGCATGTTATATATTGTGTTTGTGTATATATCTTTGATCAAACGGAAAGTTTCAAAGCTAACTTAACAAGTTAAAAAGATTTTAATCGGTAAACTATTCAACCCCCCTTCTAGTTTTCCACATATTTAATTTTGTGTACAACTAAAAGTTAATAAGATCACACTTTATCCAAATAACCGATCTATTTATTTTACTTCCCCCTCTTTTTCATTGTTTAGATTGGTTTTTAAGAAAACCACTCTATTAGAAGTGATCTATTTAAGCTTTTGTGTAGTAGTGTTGGTATATGCGTAGACTTTTCAAATGAGTACGTAAAAGAGTGAACTATGCATTCCTAACCTATTGCAAAAAAGAAGAGTATCTATTTTTTGTTAGGATATGAAATCATTGTTTACTCCATGCTATGAGGTTGTTTGGAATAATGTGTACTTCAGTACTCCAATACTAACATTTAGGCACTTCGTACTTAATCGTATTATTTAGAGGTAACAACACTGACCCATTTACTCATAAACGGGTTGGTCAAAGTCCTCCGGATTGTGTTGCGAATGTATACAACTTTCTAAATTATTATTGTAACCATATGTATGTATCTTGTATACATATAACACCTGTGTTGCATCAATCTGACCCGACATGTACGAAAATTACCATTTTGACATGAACACAATGATATGTTTTTGGTTGCATATCCCGATATCCGTCTATTATGATATCTTGAGCGTTGTGATTCTAGTTTTATTATCATCATACCTTTAGATGATTTATGTTCACTAATATATGAGTGCTGGTTGATCAGGCTGCTAACCATTGGCCATCAAATACACACACACACACACACACACACACAAAGTATTCCTTCTTCCAGTCAAGAGATTATATATAATTGTTAATTCTAGTCTGCGAAGAAAATTGAAATGGACAAATATACCCACGTCATTGCTTCCATCTACACCCCCTTTCACTTCCAGTTCTCCCTTCATTGTGGAATTTGCAATCATCTTATTTTACTAACTTAACAAATTATGTATGCGATGACTCAACTAATATCACCTATATATATTCGTCAACAATATAATATCTCTGTTCTTCTTTTTGTTGTTTGATTTTCCGAGATCTTTAGAAAAAGACATCATGAATATTTTTAGGCTATTCATAATTCTACGTTTTTTGCCATCATTTATCGCCATTTCACTAACTCAATTACTTAAACCTCATAATTCTCCCTCCCTACTTACCTATTCCGGGTTGTGCCAAAATAATTGTTCACAACTATATATATTAGTTGAAATTGCTTAAGTTCACTATATTATCTTGGGAAAATGATAAAAAAAAATACATTAAACTTGACACTTTTTCCCATTGTATGTTGCCAACTATTTCTTTTTTCATTGTAACACAAAACTTGACATTTTTTGCTATTATATGTACTAAGCGTCGCATCGTTAGTCCTTTACACTAACGGTCGTTAGTAAATAACTTAGAATTCCGTTTTCTTCCGATTTTACACGTTTTCATCCGTTTTCTTACGTTTTTGTCCGTTTTACACGTTTTCTTCCGTTTTTTTCGTTTTTGTCCGTTTTTTTTCGTTTATGCCCGCTTTTTTACGTTTTCACCCTGTTTTTTACGTTTTTCCATGTTTTTTTACGTTTTTCCATGTTTTTTTACGTTTTCGCCCATTTTTTTTACGTTTTCGTCCGTTTTTTACGTTTTCGTCCGTTTTTTTTATGTTCATGCCCCTTTTTTTTACGTTTTCACCCGGATTTTTATGTTTTCGCCAATTTTTTTACGTTTTCACCCGTTTTTTATGTTTTCGTCCATTTTTTTTACGTTTACACCCGCCTTTTTACGTTTCCACTCAGTTTTTTACGTTTTATTCTGTTTTTTACGTTTTCGCGTGTTTTTTTACGTTTTCGCCCGGTTTTGACGTTTTCTTTCGTTTTTTTTACGTTTACGCCCGTTTTTTTTACGTTTTCACCTAGTTTTTTTTACGTTTTCGCATGTTTTTTTTACGTTTTCGCCTATTTTTTTACATTTTCGTCCGTTTTTTTTTACGTTTTTGTCCGTTTTTTTACGTTTACGCCCGTTATTTTTTTATGTTTTCACCCTTTTTTTACGTTTTTGTCTGTTTTTTTTTATGTTTTCGTCCGTTTTTTTTACGGGCCTAAACCTGTTTTTTACGTTTTCACCTGGTTTTTTTTTCGTTTTCGTCAATTTTTTTATGTTTACGCCCATTTTTTTACGTTTTCACCAGGTTTTTTACGTTTTTTTCCCTTTTTTTTACGTTTTCACCCGGTTTTTTACGTTTTCTTCCATTTTTCAACCTTTCCGTCTGTTTGTTTTACGTTTAGGCCCGAATAAAAATGGACAAAAACGTAAAAAACATACGAAAACGTAAAAAAACAGAAGAAAAAGTAAAAAAAAAAAAAAAAAAAAAAAAAACGGGTTAAAACGTAAAAAAACGGGCGTAAACGTAAAAAACCGGGTGAAAACAAAAAAAAATCGGGTGAAAAAGTAAAAAAAACAGGTGTAAACGTAAAAAACGGACGAAAACGTAAAAACCCGGAAGAAAATGAAAAAAAAACCGGGTGAAAACGTAAAAAAATGGGCATAAATGTAAAAAGAGGACGAAAACGTAAAAAAAACGGAAGAATACTTTAAAAAAACGGGGGAAAACGTAAAAAATGGAAGAAAACGTAAAAAAAACGGAAGAATACTTTAAAAAAACGGGGGGAAAACGTAAAAAATGGAAGAAAACGTAAAAAAAAGGGAAGAAAACTTAAAAAACCGGGTGAGAACATAAAAAAATGGGCGTAAACGTAAAAAAACGGACAAAAACGTAAAAAAACGGAAAAAAACAAAAAAACCGGGTGATAACGTAAAAAAACGGGCGTAAACGACAAAAAGAGACAAAAAGGTTTAAAAAAATGGAAGAAAGCGTAAAAAAACTGGATGAAAACGTAAAAAAAAGGGTGTAAACGTAAAAATAACGAACGAAAACGTAAAAATAACGAACGAAAACGTAAAAAATGGAATAAAACGTAAAAAACCGGGTGAAAACGTAAAAAACCGGGTGAGAATGTAAAAAAGCGGGCGTAAACGTAAAAAAAGGGACAAATACGTAAAGAAAACGGGCGAAAACGTAAAAAAAAAGGGTGAAAACGTAAAAAACCGGGTGAAAACGTAAAAAAACGGGCGTAAACGAAAAAAAACACAGACGAAAACGAAAAAAAACGGAAGAAAATGTGTAAAATCGGACGAAAACGGATGAAAACATGTAAAATCGGAAGAAAACGGAATTTCAAGTTATTTACTAACGACCGTTAGTGTAAAGGACTAACGATGCGACGCTTAGTACATACAATTGCAAAAAATGTCAAGTTTTGTGTTACAATGAAAAAAAAATAGTTGGCAACATACAATGGTAAAAAGTGTCAAGTTCAATGTATTTTTTTATCATTTTCCCTATTATCTTTAATCAAATTGTTATTTCTAAAATTATATGAAGACATCAAATTATTGTCAAATGGTAAAACTGTATTTTTATGATTTTTGCAATAATCAAAACTATAATGAATGAATTTTACTTAAACTATATGTGTATTGTTTGATGATAATAATTTTGTGACAGATGTGGTATTTTTTATCTATACAGACATCAAACTACATACCCTCGAGCACGCACAAGCACATATAGCCTCACACCCCTCATTATTCAAGCCATTTCAACCGAGAGGAGAGGGGTGTAGTTTTAATCAGATACCACTAAGAAAGAGTTAGGGTACACCAAGTCTTACAAGTTAGTTGTATTATACCTATTATATTATAGGAACACGATATTCAAAGATAGTGACCATTGATGATCATAGATTAAATATTTAACAGCAAATCATTTAAACAAAACGATCATCATCACAATTGACCAAATTATCTCAATGTAGCAAGTAACTAGATTTGCAACTATTTCACGCTTCGCAGGATATACGTTGATAACACTAAAAAAGTCATATTATACACGGTTATTTTTACACGCCTTATGAAGACGTGTACTTTTATTTATACATTTACACACTATAAGATGTGTTAAAAATAAACATAAATACAAAACGTGTATAAACATAAATTTATCCATGGTTATGGCGTTTGAAAAATGTACACACTTATCAAATGTGATAAAGAAAAACAATCACAATATCTAAAAAGGGTCACGCTTTCGAGCGTTTAAAAAAATATTTATAAAAAAACGAGTAAATTGCAAGAATCGTCCTTGTGGTTTGCCCATATTGCAAGTTGCATCCCTGGCCTTTCATAAGTGCGGGCGGCCTCCCTGTGGGAAAAAGTCGGTCCGTTTTGGTCCTTTCAAAGTGCAGTAAGCCTCCTTGTGGTTTGCCAAAATCTCAAAAATCGTCCCTGATCTTTCATAAGCAAAGGACCAAAACGAACCAAAGTTTTCCCCAGAGGGAGGCCGCCTGCACTTATGAAAGGTCAGGGACGAAATTTGAAATCTAGGCAAACCACAGGGACGATTCTTGCAATTTACTCTGAAAAAACGTAAAAGCAAATAGAGAGTGAATTATATAATTTCTAAACACTTGTGAGTGTGGAGAGTATTTTAAGTAATTTCTTTAGCAATATGATTTCTACACGCCTGTGGAGTTGATATATTTATATTATTCTTCCACACTGTTACATGCATTTTTTAGATTTTTTTTTCGGTGTGCCGGGCTAAGAGCATGCAGAGTGGGTGCGTTATAGGGCAAACATTAGACCATAAGAGCACATGGAGTGGGTACGTTATAAGAGCATATGTTGTATATGTGATACGTGCAAAATGAGCCATTCAAAGGATAAACACAACTTCAATCAAGAGTTAATTTCAAATGATATTCAAGAATCACAAAAGGTTTCTTCAAGGTGAAGCATAAAGGAGATAATCATGTAATTTGTGAAATCTTATAAAGAGGGTGATAGTAAAAAATCTCTAGCTAATCTTCAACCAAGGTAATTGCATCAAATTACTTATTTTTGTTTTTTGATTTTCTGAGATCTTTAGAAAAAGACATCATGAATATTTTTAGGCTATCCATTATTCTACGTTTTATGCCATCATTGAACTCCACATATATATATATATATATATATATATATATATATATATATATATATATATATATATATATATATATATATATATATATATATATTATTTATCGCCATTTCACTAACTCAATCACTTAAACCTCATAATTCTCACTCCCTACTTACCTATTCCAGTTTGTGCCAAACTAATTGTTCACAACTATATATAGTAGTTGAAATTGTTTAAATTTACTATATTACCTTTAACCAAAATTGTTATTTACAAAATTATATGAAAACATTAAATTATTTGCAAATGGTAAAACTAAATTTTTGTGACTTTTGCAATAATCAAAACTGTAATGAATGTATTTTTCTTAAACTGTATTTTTTTGTTTGCTGATAATAATTTTGAGACGGATGTAGTATTTATTTTTAATCTATACAAACATCAAACTACATACCCTCGGGCACGCACAAACACATATAGCCTCACACCCCTCATTATTCGAGTCATTTCCACGCGAGAGGAGAGGAGTGCAGTTTTAATCAGATACCACACATAAGAAAAAAGTAGGGGGTACACCTAGTGTTACAAGTTATTTGTATTGTGGAGATATACTAACCTTCCTTATTTATACTATACTAACCCTCCCTACTAAGAATGGTGGCAATCATGCTTCCGAAATCACCTATACCTCTCAAATCCACCAATAATATTATTCCACCTCATTTCACCTCATTCATACTTTTTTCATACCTCTCAACCCTTTTTTAGTGGCAACCATGCCTTTTTCATACCTCCCAACTAAAGCCAAAAACGGTCATATTCCAATGTCTCTTTTTCTTCATGCCTTCTTCATGCTTCCGAATCAAATATTACCGCTGAAGCATGCCGATGGACCATACCGGTGGGGTGGTGGCGGTGTTCACCGCCGGCATGGGCATGCCGTTGGTGATGCCGTTGTCCATTGCCACCCTACTAAGGGAGGGGTACTTTATTATTATTATTATTATTATTATTATTATTATTATTATTATTATTATTATTATTATGCCCTTTTTTGTCTTATTATGTTTTGTATTTTTTTTAATATATTTTGTGTAATTGATTTTATTGTGTATAATGTTTTTTGTATATTATATTTTGTGTAATTTTTTTATTTCGCGTAATGTATTTTGTGTGATATTTTTTGTTATATATGTTTATATAATTAATGTCTAATATGTTTTTATTTAATTAATAACAACAACAATAGCATGTTAAATATTACTACATTAAAATGTTATTCTTCAATTAAACAACAATATTAACATATTATTTAAAAACAACATCTACGACATATTAAGATTGTTCATTTCTTTAAAAGATCATGGAGCCTTGCACTAGACTGACAAGCGTGATCCTCAGGATTCCTTGCCAATTCAAACTCCATCTCCAGCATCTTTATTCTTGTCATCAACAGCTTGTTTTGACACAATAACGTCTTGTTTCTTGCTTCAAGCTGGTTAATCTTATTATTTTTAGCAACGCAGTTTGAGCACTGCGTTGAAGAAGAGACTTGATTAAAGTGCCTCCTTTGAAATTCATCTTTCCACATGAAATAGTTACACCCAGTCCTTTGTGCTTGGCTGTTACATGTTAAGAAAATTTTAAGAAATGTATTCTTAACAAACAAATTATGTACATATTTACATATTTAAGCAAACGTTTAATTATTTACCACTGAAAAAGGACATGCATAATGCGGTAGCCTATAATTATCTTCTGTACGGATATCCTTTCTATAATTAATCCTCTCTCACATCGACACGATGAAAGGATTTCTTTGTTCCATCTGACAAAAGAATTTGCATAATAATTTACAACATCAATTAATAATGTTATTACTAATTTAAACAAAGCAATTTTCTGCAATAATTAAAAAAATCATTTGAATTATATAAATAAACATTTGAGTTCAAACGTTTCTCAAACAACATACACATCGAAAATAAAGACATACAAAGGTAAACTACTATCAAGATACTAACTACCATCACTGTCCACCTGCTCCAGCAACTTCTCTACCTCTTTCATCCTCTTCTCAAACGACTCTAACTGCTCTCAGAACTCTGCAGCCGCTTTTTCCAAATCTCTCAACCTAGTTGTATGCTCATACAACGTAACATATACATCACCTATATCTCTCCTATCATGCTTAACTTCCCTCCTCAATCCTAAGACATCAGACTGTCGCTCACACAACCTCCTCGACATTGACACATAGCGACCTCGACACCAAGAGATATCCTCCCTCAAACGACTCAACTCTGCCCTAAGCTCGACAGGAGAAACTCGTAGTGCGGTCGAAGACTCGCCAACCTCAAAAGTAGATGTCACATCTGTCACAAGTGCATGACCTAAGGCCTCTGAAGTTTTTGACACATAAGTGATATCTGATATGGCTGGCGAAGGTGGCAAAGGAAGAACCTCCTCATCATCAGCAGTAATCTCATCAACATCATCATCACCATCATCATCATCATCATCATCATCATCATCATCATCATCATCATCATCATCATCATCATCATCATCATCATCCGTCTCATCATCATCAGCAGCAATCTCATCAACATCATCACCATCATCATCATCCATCTCATCATCAGCAGCAGCAATCTCATCAACATCATCATCATCATCATCATCCATCTCTGGATCATCTTCTGGACTAGGTGGTGCAAGTGCGGGATTAGGGGGTATAACTGATGCAGACATGATACTCTACAAAAAGGCAAACTTTTAAGGTTCAAACAATTTAAACCAACATTTACATTTAATCAATAATCATTTAAAATGTTTTGTCGGTATAATTATTTACAACATAAATCAATAATCATTTACAATGTTTTGTCGATATAATTATTTAAAACATAAATCAATAATCATTTACAATGTTTTTGTCTGTATAATTATTTACTACATTTGTCGATGGTGATATAAAGTTTCCCATTCGGATGCATCTGGCTCTCTGTACCTCCTCCATTGTGGGTGGTTATGCAGAAGTGGAGAATCTCTGTCTAGCGTCAGACAAATGTAGTGAGCACATCTGTCCTCCCCCACATGGGCAATCACAAGGGGGTCAGTTCCTTGTGATAAGTTTGGACCAGAAAATAACGAAAAACATGTGTTCCAACCCCGTTGGGATATAAATACAACAGGTCGGTTAATCACTGAAGCGATAACCAGCCCCGTGTTTGGCATCGTCATCCAGCGATCTAAAGGTGCACTTCCATTGAACCAGTTTAGTGAATAGCAAAGCCTGTAAAAGTCATCTTGCGACCACATACTCATGTAAGTTAAACTATGTAAGTCTAACTCATGCAATAACATATGTCTAACATCGGCCCACCTATTTTCATCTTGAGCAATACTGTGGGCAACGCACCGAAACCCACAATTTCCGTCACCTAGCACATTATGTATACTTATTACGTATGAATGGAAAATCTCTGGAATGCGCTTAATAAAATAGTCGCTATCACTATCTCCAACATATAATTTGTGTCTTATACAATGACCTGTGTAAGAACTATGTCTTGCATTTTCTTTGCTAAATTTCGGTACTTTTGTAGATCTTGAATTTGTGCTTCTTCGGTGATCTACGGTTGGTACATCATTCAAGTCCGGGACTTCATTCAAGTCCGGAACTTTTGTAGCCTTGGACTTTTTGTCCTTTGCATTCGGACGTCCATGGGTACTTTTCTGAACAGCAGGTTCACGTATGTCAACATATTCAGGTTGGAATATCCCTCTCACCTTCATTAACATGTTTTTCTTGACAAACGACGAAGCTTTGCTAAAATATTTTTGAATTGTCGCATGTCATTTTCAAAAGCTAGATCATCCTCATGTTCACTAGAAGGACCATCTTCAGGTGCACTAGAAGGACAATCTTCAGGCGGTAGCCTATTGATAATAGGCCACGGAACAGATAGGGTTCTCCAAAAAATATCAATTGCATCCAATGGAATGGGACATTCTGCATTCATTAAAAGTGACTTATATAAATTACTGTTATTAATGGGGAAAAATAACTTGATAGTCATAAAATTAATATACTTACGATGAATTGCATAGTAACGCATTTCGTGAAAGCATGGTAGTCCATAAACTGACCGCAACTTATGGCTAGAGTCTTCTACGGCGATCGACAGGTGGAGTTCTTTGAACATGAGTTTGAAAGCATGTTTAGAAACTTTATACCACAATTCCGCAAATAGTAATATATCACATTTATTTATTTTCTCGTTGATGCTTCTATTAAAAATCTCTTTTATGGCACTTTCTTGCGAAATGAGAATCTTATCGATCGAACTCAACAACCTGTCTAAGTTGGACTGTGTGACGCCCAAATATAATTTGAACAACGCGTGGTAACTCTCAACTCTGCACGTTGTTGTCTGGCCATAGCAGTGATATCGATCGGTAATATACGAGATAAACATGTGTGAGTAATCTCGCAGCCAATTATTCAGATATTGAGCAATATCTGAAAAAACAATGAATTAATAAACGGTCATTCGGGTGCTTATTTATTAAATAATAAAAACAATGAATTAATAATTAAGTACCTGCATTGTTGACCAATCGTTGTTGTAGGCGTTCATAATGATGCTCGAACATGCAGCGCGTCAGAGCTTTAACCATCCGATCAGATCTCCATTTAATAGACTCATACTCCTCTAACGAAACGCATCTATTTCTGCAATACTGAAGCAGATTTTGCTCTATATGCCATCGACAAAGTAATTTGTGAGCGTTCGGAAATTCTGCTCTGCATGCCCCAACCAACGCTAAATCTCTGTCAGTAACGATAACACGCGGGTAATATCTTTCATCTATCACTTCCTTCACACATTGCAATACCCATTGAAAATTATGCCCTTTTTCACTGTTTAAAAAGCTATACGCCATTGAAAATGTTTTATTTGTTGAAGTTACTCCGACAATTTCCAATAATGGCAGTTTAAACATCGTAGTATTGTATGTGGAGTCCATCAGCATGATTTCAGGAAATGTACACCATAGAGCATATGACGTGGGGTGAACAAAAAGTAGTTCCTCAAGCTCATTATGCTCATTTACCCTCTCGTAATATGTATACCTTGATGCATCAAATGTCAGTAAAGGACTTGAATTGGAGTTCTATCACCTTCTTTGGCACTCTGAATCTTACTTTGTGCGTTATATATAGTTCTAACGCTAGACACGTTATCCGGATTATAACCCTGTATTATCGAAAGTATATGACGTGGTCGTACGCTTTAATCTCTCAATTCTTTGACCAAACCAAACTCATCATCCTTTAATCGCATTACGTATGGGAAACCATCCAACGATTGTGCCAAAGGATGATTATGCCTATCATCCTTCACCCTCAACTTCAAAAATATTTTGTTGTTAGATATTTCGCCACCAATTTGAATGGACAATTTGTTTCAGAGGTACTGGTTTGCCGTTTTCCAGTACCTTCAGGTTTATAAGTCCCACCCTTTGAACACCTGTAATTGATTTCGTACAAATAACCCTTTTCTGCTTCGGTTCTGTCTTTAACAATGACAAAACCGAGATTCCGAACTATATTTTGCACCCACTCAGTTACTTGCTCGTGAGAACTGAACTCCTGAAAATACATAACAAATTTTATAATTTTTTTTTTTACAAAAAATAACATTTTACCTTTTACAAAATTTACACTTTTATTATAACATTTAACAAAAAATAACATTTATTATAACATTTTACTATAATATATTTTTACAAAATACTTTTACAAAATACATTACAAATACTTTTATAACTATTTTTTTAACAAAATACTTTTATACTTTTACAACAAATACTTTTAATACTTTACAAACAATACATTTTTACAAACAGTACTTGATGCGTGGGAATTGCACCAGGCTTTACCTCTTGAGGGATCTCGAGAAGCTTACAACCCCCACCAGGCAGTGTACCTGATCGTTGTAGTATAGTATAGTGACAAGTACCGGGGGATTGATCGTTCAACTCAGGAATAGTGTCGCTAGGATTAGAAAGCCTAAAAACTAGGTCTAGAGGGTGATGGATGATTCTTTATGTATTTTTATATTTTAATAAAAGCAATAAAAATCTCGGGTGTTGGAAGAGTGGGCGGAATTAGTTGCTAGTCAACTAACCCAATAACTAAAGATGCAATCAAAATAAAATAACAAAAATGTAAATAAAGCTAATTACTAATGTCGTGTGAACAATAAATGGGGAAATTGTGTTTACTTAGATTTCATTACTCCCTATATATATTTTACAGGTTGATAGTTTGTTACAATTGCGTGGATGACGGGTTATATTCCTTAATACCATTCGTGGGGTGGCGTACGTACTTCCCCAACTCTATAAGCTCCTACTTCACTCCTATGTCGAGCCTGCAAGAAGCTCCTAACATGGGATCACTAGAATTCGCTCATGCATTAAATACAACCATAAAAACCTAGTACGCACTGGTTCATGTTTCTTAAGACGTTCAAGCACGTTACCCTATGGAAGTCTGCCAGTTTTCTTAAGCCTAACATCGAAATCATTCATCCGTAACAATTATAAACAAGCAATCAACCCATAATCAACATCTAGGTTTCACTACATCTAAGCAAACACACAAGAGATCTAGCCTAGCATGTTAAAATCAAGACAAGCGTAAGATATATTCAAATAACACATAGACATATTGAATGAATTGAAGGGATACTTATCTTAATTGAACAGGAAAGGTTTCAAAGGGTAAAAACCCTTGAAAATACAGTGAAAATCATGCTAGGGTTTCTCCAAGTTATCCCTCTACTTTCCTCTTTTTATGAATGAAAATTACAAAACTATATATAGATTTTCCATCGTGACGGCGTCAAGAAGAAAAATCTGATGCCGTCAACTCGCCGCTCACAATAATATCGGATTGCCTAGATCCAGATCTGACGCCGTCAAGTACAATTTTCTCTAGGCCGTCACATGTAATGGGACCATGACGGCCTATGGTGACGCCGTCATGCCCCTAGTGTAAAAACTCTCTGGATCGTCACGGACTCTATTCCACTTCACCTCTTGTTTTCCTCTTGACGCCGTCATGTAGAATTTGGTGACGCCGTCAGGTACTATTCCCAGCAAGGAAAATTAAGACCTTGCCGTTTTCTTCACTTTTATGCTCAAAAAATGTCGAAAATGCTTCTTTTTCCAGAATTCACTCCAAAAGTACCTAAAATCACAAAAGGAACGATTTAGGGCAATATTTGATCAAATAAATTCAATTCCGGGCTTAAATGACCCCCTAAAAACGGATCATTTTTCGCCTCATCATATACCCGTACACTTGAGATTTGCTTGTCCTCAAGCAAATGCGCTTTTATTCTAATCAAAATACAAGTTAGGGTCATTTAACACTAATATAAAAGTAATTACAATAAATAATCGTTTAACTCAAGACCAAAGACAAGCACGGAGGTAATACAATAGCACCTCACAAATAGTGTTTAGATACTCACATCTCTCGGGTGTAATAAAGTATATATCACAATATGGAAATGGAAAACATCTCTCACTACCTGTCATAGCAAAATAGATTACCATAGGCTTGGGAAAGGATCAAACCTCCACCACATGGCGTAAGCACCTAGGATAAACTATCAAAGAGGTCTTTTAAAAAGTTTATAACATTAGGTGTAGGGATATGAAATACACGGTTTTCTTGGTTAAAGACAATCTTTACTGGTGGCGAGTTAATCATCTTGGTTAATTACATGTACAATATGGCGTTGCTAAGCCAAGACTAAACTCGACTTAAGCTAATAAATCAAAAATAACAAAAACATAAAATAAACATAGAATGAAACGGGATGGTAGTCCGTTTTTTTTTTTTTTTTTTTTTTTTTCTTTTTCTTAATTTTTTTGATTTTTTGCATACACTCTTACCCTACCATCCAAAATAATACATCATAGGGAATGTACATTCCCCTTACACTTGAATTTTTACATACTTTAAAATAAACTAATCTAATAACTCGAATCAAGATAATCAAAACACTTGGAGTAATTTTAAGATTAACGCACATATGGGGGTAATAATATGATGTTCTTCCCCATTACTCCAAAACATTAGTACTTTACCCATGAGTCCCAATCGTCCCAAAAAAATATGTACAAGGATATGACATGACTTAGCAACCATGTAATCAATTAGATAATTAACTAATGGTTTAACAAATAACAATAAAGCAGTAAAGATGAGTGCATACACGGAAGGCTAAGGCGATTTGGGTGTACATTTAAGTGGGTTGTAGCAAATACTTCCTTTAAGTAAGATGCTTAAAGGTAGAAACGAAAAGATAGGCTCGGAGGGGTGTACTAGGGGTTTCGTGTACTAAAAATGAGTACAACGCTAAGGTGTGGGAAAAATTAGTTGACTTAACTAGCCAAGTAATATGACTTAAATGGTCAAGTAATTATGATACGGGTTTAACACAAGGGTGATCCTAAATGCCTCTTATCATGTAGTAAATCCTACCACACGAATGTAGTCTCACTAGCGGTCTCGGAATGCATCACTAACGCAAGTTCTAGAATCTAAATGCTACCGGTACACTCATAAGCACTAATAGTAAATGCTTTTCCTATCAAATCTAAAGGCGAACCTCACATATTTGGATGGAAAATTTTTCTGAATAGTACGGTTTTGTGCTAGTCATACGACTCCTATCCATGAGACGCTTGCTAAGGCTAAAGTTTCACTCCTAAATGTTGTAAAAAATTTTAAATTTGGTGCTAAAATTACACTAACAAGTATTTCTCATAGTTTTATTACACACCTACCATCAAACAAACAAACTCAAGTGAAAGTGTATCCTATAAGGTATCATCATTTACCCTCCCCTTACACTTAGGATGAACATTGTCCCCAATGTTCAATTAAAAATGCAAAAGTAAAACAGGTAAAAGAATGAAATCAAATACTCCCCTGATTCGTTCGGAGTGGATAGTGCGGTAACAAGGTTAGATCTTCCTCCAAGAAAATGAACAATCAAAGCTTCCCTTCCAGAATATAAATCATCTTCTTGTCATATATAACCTGTTAAACCTGAGAAAACAAACAAGGCAACCTCGCATAAAATCGGCGGCAATCTATATATACTAACAAATCCTAGAAAGCAATGTAAGATATAATGCTTGTGGAATGAATGTTTGCAGATTTCCTGGAGTTTATAAAACTAAAGATTTAACAAAAACTTTAAGATTCCGTTAGAAAAAAAAAACTAGCAAAATTTCCAGAATTTTACACATGACGCCGTCAGAAGTGACCTGCAGAAATCTTTACGTTAAGTTTTCGGAAAATTTCTGGAAAAACTTATGTCCTACTTCCTGGAAAATCCTGCAAAACATCATTATGACTCGATACAAGCATTTGACTCTAACAAATACGAATATACATGTCCATTTAATATTGTGGAGAATCATGATTGATTTTGTTTCTTAAAAACAAATTTGGGGTTTCCCCTTACGCTTATCTTTTTGCGAAATACCTTTGGATGAAGTTAAGACGAAGTCAAACGACAAAATAAAGTATTTTCACCATTTAGTTTTGAAACATGATCTACCAACAATAAAAATAAAGCATGCATACGGAAACATATAACAATCAAACAAATAAAAATCAGACAAAGCATGGGTTGCCTCCCAAGAAGCGCTTTTCATTATTTACGAGTCTTGTAGCTAGACTCAAGGTCATGGGCTACTACGTGACATGGGTAAGTTCCTCATTAAGGACATATTTGGGATCAAACTTGGGCTTCAATTTCCTATCGGTTTTCTTAGTACGGTATGACCTTTCAAACTTTTCTCCATCCGGATCATACAAAATCATCTTCATATGCCATGATCCGTCACCTTCCTTAGGTGGCCTGTCCCACCTCCATTTAAACTTATCCCCCTCTCTTTTTCACTTGTTCATCTCTATGTTAATAGGCATTACGCCTAAGAACTCAATCATTTTCCTAAAGACTAGGGGGTCCTCAAAAGGGTCTAGCTCCTCATCTCTAGCTATGAGTTGTTCCACCGAATGTATTTTATCGATGAAATCTTTTTCTAGATAGAATGGGCGTTGAGGTCCTATAAAGTTTCTTTCTATCCAAGGTCCATATCTAGATGGTCTCCTATTCATCTCTACCCAATGTGGTGTCGGTTCGTCCTCACAATCGTAGCTATGTTTCTTAACATCATATACCGACCAAGTATCGCCCTTACCTACCGCTATCTTAGACTCCTTACAATCTATCATGGCGCTAGCAGTCGCTAAAAATCCTCTTCCTACTAACAACGGGCATGTGGTATCACTAACCATATCTAGGATGTGAAAATTTGCTAAAATATTTAACTTCCCTATGTGAACAACTACATCCTTGATCATCCCAACCGGATGGGCAATACTCCCATCCGCTAGACCAATTAATACCTCCGTCTCTTCTAACTTTCCTAGCTTAAGAGTGGTGAAAAGGGATAAGGGAATCAAGTTGAGGCTTGATCCTAAATCGGCTAGTGTGTCGAAAGCTTCGGATTTTCCTATCTTACAAGGCAAAACAAATATACCCGGATCATCAAGTTTCTTAGGAAACTTGTTTTGAATGAAGGCGGTCCCGTTTTTACCTAGTTTAAATTTCTCATATTTTTCTAGGAGGGCACTATAGTTGGGAGCACGGGCTAAGACATCAATGACGGGGCGTTCAAGGTGGAGCTCCTTGAATTCATCATCAAGGTCTTGTGTAGGAGGTGTTTCAACTATGCTTTTGACCGGTTTGATATTGGGCGTTTCATTTGATTGGTCCTTTTGAAGGATTTGGTTTTGTTTGAAACACGTGCTCATTGATTTAACCGAGTAGTATTGCGGACAAGAAGTGGGTGACGAAACTGATGATATGGAATTAACATTTAGTTTCGGGTTCTTGACCGTGTCGCTTGGGAGTGCTCCCAATTCTCGATCATTGAGAACTTTCAACAATGTGTCAATTTTGGTGGTCATCTCGCTTTGCTTTTGTTTGAAATCGGCTTCAAACTTAGATATGCGAGCTTCTTGAGATGCCATAAACTTGGATATCAACCCTTCAAGATTGTTGGTACTACCATAATTATTAGAAGGATTGTTGTTGAAAGTGCGGTTGGAGGGTGGACCGTTTGGTTGGTAACGATTAGGCGGATTGGAAGATATGTTTTGGTTTTGTTTCCACCTAAGGTTCGGGTGATTTTTCCAAGAAGGGTTATAGGAATCACCGTAAGGGTTTGGCTCGGGTTTGAAAGTGTACCACTTATCTCCCGCTTCGTCGGTACGCGAGGATGCGTAGTCCGCAAAAGCTGTTCCGGGGTGTTCCACGCAATCACGAGTGTCATGGGGACCACTACATAATTCGCATGAATAAGTGATTTTGTTCACTTGGCTTGAAGGCTTAGGAGCTTTGTAAAATTTCATGAGAAACTTGACTTGGTCCTCAAGTTCCATGATCCTACGGTCGGGAGTGCTAGAATTGTTCGAAGGCAAAGATATTGCCTTGACCGTTTTGTTCAAATCACGGGGATCATTCCAACTTTCGTTGTCATATAGAGCAAGATCTTCTATGAGTTCCCATGATTCTTCCGCACTTAGATCACGTAGCTTACCACCGGCCGATTGGTCAATGGTTCGCCTTGTGGAGAGATCGATATGGTCATAGAAGATTTGGACTTGGAGCCAAAGATCTATGCCATGATGAGGGACTTTTTGGAGTAAGTCCTTGAAACGAGTCCATGCTTCATATAGAGTTTCACCTTGACGTTGTTGGAACATCAAGATATCATTTCTAAGCTTGGTAGTTCTCCCCGGTGGGAAAAATTGAGCAAGGAAACGAGTGGTGAGATCATCCCATGTGGTGATGGATCCCGCGGGTAAACGTTCAAGCCATTGACTAGCTTGATCACGTAGAGAGAATTGGAATAGGCGTAATCGGGTTGACTCTCTAGTTGTAACATCAAGTTCTATAGAATCTACGATTTTAAGGAAGTCCTTGAGATGTTGGTTAGGATATTCGGAACGAAGTCCATGGAATTCACATCCGCTTTGCACCAACCAGATGGTGTCGGATCGCAAGGGAGACACATTGGCTCCTTGGGTGAGCTCAATAGTGTTTCGATAGCCTTGGTGGCTAGGACGGGAATACTCTCCTAGGGTTCGGGGCTAAGAGGTTGGTTTGCTAGTGGTGGGTTTTGTTGTGGTGGGTTGATGGGTTCAAAGACGTTACCACCATCCATGATGTCGGATGGTAAAGATTACGAAAGTAATAAAAATCTCGGGTGTTGGAAGAGTGGGCGGAATTAGTTGCTAGTCAACTAACCCAATAACTAAAGATGCAATCAAAATAAAATAACAAAAATGTAAATAAAGCTAATTACTAATGTGGTGTCAACAATAAATGGGAAAATTGTGTTTACTTAGATTTCATTCCTCCCTAGATATCTTTTACAGGTTGATAGTTTGTTACAATTGCGTGGATGACGGGTTATATTCCTTAATACCATTCGTGGGGTGGCGTACGTACTTCCCCAACTCTATAAGCTCCTACTTCACTCCTATGTCGAGCCTGCAAGAAGCTCCTAAAATGGAATCACTAGAATTCGCTCATGCATTAAATACAACCATAAAACCCTAGTCGCACTGGTTCATGTTTCTTAAGACGTTCAAGCACATTACCCTATGGAAGTCTGCCAGTTTTCTTAAGCCTAACATCAAAATCATTCATCCGTAACAATTATAAACAAGCAATCAACCCATAATCAACATCTAGATTTCACTACATCTAAGCAAACACACAAGAGATCTAGCCTAGCATGTTAAAATCAAGACAAGCGTAAGATATATTCAAACAACACATAGACATATTGAATGAATTGAAGGGATACTTATCTTAATTGAACATGAAAGGTTTCAAAGGGTAAAAACCCTTGAAAATAGAGTGAAAATCGTGCTAGGGTTTCTCCAAGTTATCCCTCTACTTGTCCTCTTTTTATGAATGAAAATTACAAAACTATATATAGATTTTCCATCGTGACGACGTCAAGAAGAAAAATCTGACGCCGTCAACTCTCCGCCCACAATAATATCGGATTACCTAGATCCAGATCTGACGCCGTCAAGTGCAATTTTCTCTGGGCCGTCACGTGTAATGGGACCATGACGGCCTATGGTGACGCCGTCATGCCCCTAGTGTAAAAATTCTCTGGATCGTCACGGACTCTATTCCACTTCACCTCTTGTTTTACTCTTGGCACCGTCATGTAGAATTTGGTGACTCCGTCAGGTACTGTTCCCAGCAAGGAAAATTAAGACTTTGCCATTTTCTTCACTTTTATGATCAAAAAATGTCCAAAATGCTTCCTTTTCCAGAATTCACTCCAAAAGTACCTAAAATCACAAAAGGAACGATTTCGGGCAATATTTGATCAAATAAATTCAATTCCGGGCTTAAATGACCCCCTAAAAACGGATCATTTTTCGCCTCATCAGTACTTTTACGAAAACTTTATTTGAAATTAAAAGGAAAAAAAAACGCGTTTTTGGGGACAGTTGTCTCTCTATCACACACACACACACACACTCACTCTATCACACACCACACACTCACACAACTGTCTATCACACACACACACACACACACACACACACACACACACACTCATAGATAACTCTCTCTTTTCTCTCTCTAATAATCTCTCTCTCCCTCTCTCTCTCTCTCTCTGTCTCTCTCTCATTTTTTTTTATCTAAAAACTCTTTTGTAGATCCATAATATGTGATTCTGGTGATGTTTTTGGTGATTCTGTGATTCTGTGGTACGTGATTTGTGATTCTGTGGTTTGAAAAATTAGGGTTTCGAAAAAAAATTGGGGGTTTTTCAAAAATTGATTGATATATTTCAATTAACGTTTGTTAATTGAAAGATTTGGTAATGAATTGATCGGATCTATAATTATTTTATAAAACACCTAAATTTTAAAAATTAGGGTTTGCTAATTTTTGGGGATTTTATAAAATTAGGGTTCAATTGGAGGTTGTTTTTGGTGATTATGTGATTTTGTGGTACGTGATTTGTGATTCTGTGGTTTGAAAAATTAGGGTTTCGAAAAAAAAATTGAGGATTTTTAAAAAATTTATTGATATATTTCAATTAACGTTTGTTAATTGAAAGATTTGTTAATGAGTTGATCAGATCTACAATTATTTTATAAAAAGCCTAAATTTTTAAAAATTAGGGTTTGCTAATTTTTGGGGATTTTATAAAATTAAGGTTCAATTGAAGGTGGTTTTTGGGGATTATGTGATTCTGTGGTACGTGATTATGGGATTCCGAGGTTTGAAAAATTAGGGTTTCGAAAAAAAAATTGGGGATTTTTCAAAAATTAATTGATATATTTCAATTAACGTTTATTTTATAAAATGCCTAAATTTTTAAAAATTAGGGTTTGCAAATTTTCGGGGATTTTATAAAATTAAGGTTTAATTGGAGGTGGTTTTTGGTGATTATGTGATTCTGTGGTACGTGATTATGGGATTCTGTGGTTTGAAAAATTAGGGTTTCGAAAAAAAATTGGGGGTTTTTCAAAAATTGATTGATATATTTCAATTAACGTTTGTTAATTGAAAGATTTGTTAATGAATTGATCAGATCTTTAATTCTTCTTATTGTCTCTTGGTAAGTGTTGCTTATGTGATTAACCTTTGTGATGGTTTCTTGAAACTGCTTTAGCAGTTGTAATGTTTTGTTGGTGATGTTGGTGATGCTGGTGATTATGTGATTCTGTGTGGGTGCAAAAGGGTAGGCTAACACCCTGATCTGCCATCTTTGAGTGGTATGAATACATGTTCTGGCCTACCTCAGTCCACAGGTTAGGGGTGCCCTGAAATGGGTAGAGATATATTTCATATACCAACCCTCCCTACTAAAGGAGGGTGTTGAAACTGCTTAAGCAGTTGTGATTGTTTGTTGTTTGTGATGGTTTCTTTAAACTTCTTTACCAGTTGTGATGTTTCATGAAACTACTTATTATAAAATAAGCAGTAGTGATGAAACTAGGGAGGGTTAGTATATCTCCACCCATTGTTTGCTTATATGCTTATAAAACTACAAGCAGTATACAAAAGTTTCAATTTACAGCGATGATGATTTAAAAAAATTGATTTTGGCGTGGCATTACCGAATGAAGGGTAAAAAAAACTTGATTTTGCAACCTTCGATGTTGCAGCCATATATGATAAAACAATAATATGAGCCTCTTGTTTTTATTTTGTGAATTGAAACTTTGTATACTTTGCAACCTTTGATATTGCAGCCAAATATGATAAAACATAATCTGAGCCTTTTACCTCTGCTGTGTTAAACGGTGAATTCGACATTGTAGCTCAGATTGTTGTTGCCTTTTGTGGTTTGTAGCTCAGATTGTTTCACTTGTGTGAAATATGCTTCTTTGTTGTTTGTTACTGAGACTCTTGCCTTTTGTGGCTTGTAGCTGAAATTGTGATGCTTGTTATACTTGTGATACTTGTGTACTTATGTTTGTGAGAATCTTACTATTGAGCTTGTGAGAATCTTACAGGCTTGTGATGCTTGTGAGCTTGTGTACTTGTGTTTGTGAGAATCTTACAGGCTTTTGAGCTTGTGTACTTGTGTTTGTGAGAATCTTATAGGCTTGTGATGCTTGTGTGATACTTGTGTAACGTGTGTGGAATCTGCACTTGGGAGAGTTTTGTGTGCAATCTGCACTTGGACAAAAAAAAAATTCTTGTGTGCAACCTGCACTTGGTCACATGATTTTCTAAAAGGCGATGACGATTGGTTTTCTAAAAACAAAAGTATGGCAAAGTGATATTTTCATCACTTTACAACCTTCATATCCGACCCTAACATATTTACGAGTTAATTATTTTGAGACTATAAGGCGATGACGATTACTTGTTAATCTGAGCCTGCTTTGCTTTTGTGTGTAATATGCACTTAGGAGGGTTTTGTGATCAATCTGCACTTATACAAAAAAAAATGCTTGTGTTTTGTGTGCAATTTGCACTTGGACAAAAAAATGCTTGTGTGCAATCGGAAAAAAAAAAATAACAGCAAAAGACAAAATAAGAAAAAAAAAGTACAAAACTTGAAAAAAAGTACACCCTCCTAGGGAGAGTTTGGCATAGGCTGACAACAAAATCCCTTGACCCCGTCCGGTTAAGGGTACCCTTGTATTATACCTATTATATTATAGGAACACAATATTCAAAGACAATGACCATTGTTGATCATTGATACACCTGGGCCCGAGCCCATGGCTTATTTAGGTCTTAGAGTTTACTTTGTCTTATAAATACTCTTGTAAGCATTTATTATAATCATTCAATCAAGTTTTAAGATCAATAATTCTCTAGTTCATCTCTTCTATTTCTTAAGGAGCATGCGCCCGCTTGAAGTGGTGCCCTATCCCGATACAACCCCTAACAGGTTCGTATCAATTGGTGCTCTCGTTGAGAGGGCTACTAAATTAGGGTTCGAATAATAATAATAATAATAATAATAATAATAATAATAATAATAATAATAATAATAATAATAATAATAATAATAATAATAATAATAATAATACTTTACTCTTGGGAGGGTGGGCTTGATGTTTGTGTTGATCTTACAGGATCGTCACCTTTGACGCGTTCGAACATGGTTGATTTATGCCCGGTCGGGCGGTTGTTGAAGCCGCACAACATAAGCGTGTCAAGTATGGGGCTAAATGTGTTGATATCGGATATGGGTTCCTCCCCTTTTCATTTTCTTCTTTTGGAGAACTTGAAAAAGATGCAGTGACCTTATTAAAGCGTATTCGACGATTCTCTATGACTCAAAACATTGGCGCCCGTGCTGCTCCACATATTTATAATAGGATTAGCTTCGCTATTGCTAGAGGTGTGGGGGCCCAGTTAGTATCTCGGCTCCCCGCTAATTTCTTGTAAAATCCTTTTTGTTTTTAATAAAGTGACTAAAAATAATAATAATAATAATAATAATAATAATAATAATAATAATAAACGTTACTGTTCACAGGTACTGTTCATCAGAATTTTTTTCCTGTTCGTTGGAGTTACTGTTCACAGCAGTACTGTTCATAAAAAAAATTGTTTGCTTTTCGAGTGAATGTTCATGGCATCGAGCGGATGTGATCGGAACGCGGAATATGCATTATTTAAACTTTTGCAAATGGGTACGGTGACCGAATACGAGAATGATTTTAAGATTCTTATAAATCAAGTAACGGGGATCTCTGAATCTTTACTTAAATCGATTTATATCTCGGGACTTAAACCACTTCTACAATGTGCACTCTTAAGGTTAGCGCCTACAACTTTAGGAGAAGCCTGTTCCATAGCCTGTATAATGGAGGCTTGTTTTGAGATAATTGCATGGAAAAAGCTGAACATTGAAGAGAAAATAGATATCGTTCTATCATGGCCAAGTGAAGAAGCTCCATATGTGATTAAAGAGTCCTTGGATACTAATGAAGATATTCGTGTTGTTGAGATTAGTAGCGCGATAAACGATGTTTTAAATAGTGGTGAGAGTAATGTGGAAAGCATGAAAGTTCGTAGTGAGTTTAGCGAATTTTCAGAAAATAAAGAAAGTGTGGAAGATGTCGTTGTGGGTGGTGGCGAAGCGCTTAAGGTTGATGAGGATGAGTTGAATAGAGTGATATCGACACTTAAGGATAGAGGTGACGAATATGACAGTCGTTTGGATGAAATAAATTTGAATTTAACCGAGGAATTAACAAACTCTCAATCGGCATATTCTTCGTATCACCTTGAGGGCAAGGTGGTTTTTGAAGGAGTGGGGAGTGTTGCGGCATGGGTAGCGGAAGGCAGAAGAATAGTGTTGTGTTATGTCCAAGTTAGTGGAACGCAGAAAAGGAAGAAGGTGTTGGTTGCGGTAGCAGAAGGCAGGAGAACTACGGGAGTGGAAGATAGGACTAGGATTGGGATTAGGATATGGGATCCCGGAATTAAGAGAGCTTTTCGAGACAACACCTTGAGGGCAAGGTGGTTTTGAAGGAGTGAGGAATGATACGCCTGGGACTTTGTCATGGGAAAGGATATCTATCATGTGTTTTATGTTATGTTTTATGTTTGGGTCGTTTTAGGATTTGTGTTTATGTTTATGTTTATCAGGAATAGGATTTGTGTTTGTCAATCATAGCTTAAATATTTAATAGCAAATCATTTAAACAAAACGATCATTATCACAATTGATCAAAATTATCTCAGTGTAGCAAGTAACTAGATTCACAACTATCCACGCTTCGCACGATATACGTTGATAACATTTAAAAAGTCAGATAATACACGGTTACTTTTACACGCTTTATGAAGATGTATATTTTTATTTATACATTTACACACTATAAGATGTGTATGAACTATATAATTATGATGAGTATTAGTGATAAATAATAATTTCTAAATTTAAAATTAATATAATATAATTTAATTGATTCCTGGATATATATGAGAAGTTAAAAGTTCGGAAAAAATATTGATGTAAATACAAAAGTTTGAGAAGGATATTGATGTAATTATAAAAGTGGAAGGATATTAATGTAAATGAGAAGGATATTTATGTAATATTGAACTTCAAGAAGGATATACATGTAATTCTCCCTTTTCATCCATTCTTTCATATTTCATACTCTTTTATTTCCAAAATCATGGCTTGTAATCTTACACACGCTATCGAAGAAATCAAGCAAGGGGTTGGAAAACTTATTGAGGGCGATACCATTCGTAAGGAATAGATTATCGACTTAACTGAGGAGTTTTCGAAAGCATCGAGTGTGAAAGATGATTTGATAAAACAATACGAGAAATGCTCTGACATTTCGTCCGAAAATTTTGTTGCGATTAAAAAGTTTTTAGAAGAAGAAAGTTGGAAAGATGTCGAGATTCATAATGAATTATATCAATTGGCCAGCATAATCCAAGATAACATCAGTCACAAAGTTCGTTGGATGCATAAAGAAAATAAGTAGAATTTTTGTAATGGTTTTTAGTTGTCCTATTTTATTTTCCGTATCCTAGTTTGTATTTTTATTTCAATAACGACATTCCAATAAAAAATAAAAAATAAAAAATAAAAAATAAGTCGCAGGGTTTTTTTGGAGGATAATTATATGAAGCCAAATGAAATGACGGAGGAAATAATCTCCGTTAGTCGTTTTATTCAAATTCATTATAAATATTCTTCAAAAACCCCCGTGACATTTTTTTAATCAAAATGTCATCTTTTTTTTTTTTTTTTTTTTTTTTTTTTTTTTTTTTGTATTGTAATTTTATTTTTATTTGAATAAAATTTGTTTGTTTTAATTTTTTTTTAAAAGGAAAAAAGGAAAAAATAAGGGGACAAATAACGAGTTATTGGGTTTTTTCCTAGGGAGGGGTTTTAGTGATTAGTGTGTTATTGGTACCATGTTAAGTTGGCGCTGAGGTGGCGGACGAATAATGAGTTATTGGGTTATGCCACACCAAGCACTCTAAGAGCAGAGTGGGTGCGATACATGCTAAACACTAGATCATAAGAGCGCTTGGAGTATGTACGTTATAAGAGCATGTGTTGTGTATGTGATATGTGTGAAATGAGCCATTCAAATGATAAACACAACTTCAATCAAGAGTTAATCACAAATGATATTCAAGAATCAAAAAAAGGTTTCTTCAAGGTGAAGCATAAAGGAGATAATCATGTAATTTGTGAAATCGTATCAAGTGGGTGATAGTAAAAAATCTCTAGTTAATCTTCAACCAAAGTAAGTGCATCAAATTACTTATTTTGGTTGATACATAACAAAGGTGATTAGGGTTTATATGTGGGTTGTGTGTATCATGGTTGTTAAGATCTCGATTCTTACTTATATTAGGATATTACGCTTTTACAATACTACAGAGCAAAAATGATCTGGATCCTACGTATGATCTTAGCAAGCTTACGATCTTATAAGATCCTGACCTTAACTATAAGATCTTAATATCTAGTCTGATTCAATCTTACTTTTCTCGAACTGCGAATTAAAAAACAACAAAGTTATGAATAAGATCCTGATCTTGAAAACTTTGATGTATATTGCTGGTTATATGACGTTTTGGGGATAAAAATTTATGAACTTAAATATGTAAAGAATCGAGGAGTTTGAATGATTGTGTGTTTTGATAGTTACGTGTTAATAGATGATTATTAACTGAAGATGTATGTCGAAATTCACTGGTTAGAATTATAGAATGGTTATGTGCTGAAATAAGTGATTTTTAGTTAGCTGAAAGTTGTAGTTTACGCGTCTGATGATATGCTTCTAAAGAATAAGTTTAGTAGTTAACAAATGTTAATTATCATGAACAAAGTGTTATAGACTTGGCTAGTTTTAGTAGAGATTATGTGACAAGCATGAGATTAGTAGAGTAGAAACTAGTTGAGGCATATGTGTTAAAGTATATTATATGTTAGTTGATTATTGGTGCGGAAGTTGTATAGTGTTATGTGTCTAGGAAATCCAGTCACGCACATGGAATGTTAGCATCAAAATTAAGTAACGGATTATAATGATGTAATACTCCAAATTTAATGATAATGATTACAATGATATTTATACTTTTAAAGTTTGTTTATGTTATAGTTTACAGGTTCTGTTAACTAGAAGGACCTTGAATATAAACAACTCAACGGAAAAATGACCTTGCATTTTATAGAATGACTAACGAGGACTAACCTTGCCAAGTAATAAAATTTAATTGAAATGACAAAGATACCCTTATGCATTACTAGTTAACTTCACATGAAGGTGTTTCCCTCGTTGTTAACACGTGTTTAAGGGGTGTTTATGTGTTCTTGAGATGATTATCCATATTTTAACCGTGAGTTAAGCATCAGACATTAAACAGAAAAACAAATGTATCTAATTAATATGTTAAAGTACACGATTGTGAAAGTAAACTTAAAATATTTTAAAAGAAATAAAAATAAAATGAAAATAAAATTCATAGTTTTAATAAGGGTTTTTTTTACTTGTGCCATAGGTGCACAAGTTAAGTAAAAAAAAAAAAATACATAAAAAGTACACAGTGACTTATATAAAAGTATAGAAAAACAAATGTATCTAATTAATATGTTAAAGTACACAATTGTGAAAGTAAACTTAAAATATTTTAAAAAGAAATAAAAATTAAAAATAAAATGAAAATAAAATTCATAGTTTTAATAAGGGTTTTTTTTTACTTGTGCCTTAGATGCACAAGTTAAGCACACAAAAAATAAATAAAAAGTACATAGGGATATACATAAAAGTACATTTGTTTGTACTTTTATTTGGATCTTTGCAAGGTTACATAAAAGTACATTTTTTTAATATTTTGTATTTTTGATATTCTTAACTTGTGCTCCTAGGTTACAAGTTAGTAAAACTCTTTTAATAATATGACAAAAAGTTGGTAAATGCAAATTTCCACATATATATTTGCTCAGCCAAAGACCCTCTCTATCTACTCTCTCTTCCATACAGACTTACATTACATGGGACGGTCTACCAAATTTATTCGATAAAATTGAAACTGAAATCCAAAAGGACGTGGGTCTAAATAGTTTATGGTGAATGAAAATGGTAGATGAAGTGTATGGTGAATGAAGTGAAATAAATGAGAGAATTTGTATAGAAAACATGTTGGATACGGTCGGTCCAAAATATTTGATTCTAATTGATTCGACAGATACATCAACCTATCTCTCACCCCAATTTCCCTTCCATCACAAACCGTCCAAAGCACATGAATTCATTCACATTCAAATTATTTGTATTTTACATAATAATAATAATAATAATAATAATAATAATAATAATATACGAGGAAGAATAGTTTAAAGCAAGCTCGAATCAAGTGGTTAACATTTTTGTTTTTAGAGACAAAAGTCAAGAGTTTGATCATTACTTCTTGTAAGGTCGGATGTCTTTTTCTATCTTTGGTAAAATCGGAAACAAACTCTCTACATTTGGTAAGGATAAGGTTGTCTACATCTCAACCTTCTTCGTACATAGTGAAAGATGGTATTAGCCGTAGAAGATCAAATATCCTATTTGTGTCCGTGGTAGTGGATTAACAAAGCGTAAAAATGATAGCGACAGGAAGAAAAAAAGTTAAGAAACATGAAGGTAGCTTATATATGTTGTTGTTAGAGACATACTCATTATAACAGGCTGTAATGCTCCACTAGTCGTTACCTTTATTTTAATTACTAACAGCAACATCAAAAAACCGTGTGCAGTATTAATCTATCCGTGATGCCTTTCATACTCCACTCCTCTTTTTAGATCAACATTGACTTCAATTTACCAACTTGTCATCTTATATATTAAGGGAGGTGATTGGCACACTCTCAAATCTTATTGGGACACTCCATTGTACAAGTAGTTAAAGCATCTTACACTTAATGTACAACTGTCTGTTGCATACAGTGGAGTGTCCCAATAAATTCAAAGAGTGTGCAAATCATTTCCCATATATTAATGACAGTTAATAATATCTAAACCTTTTCATGAATAGTTTAATTGCAACATCAACAAAAACTTTTTGTACATAGTTTGTCACTTCTAACATAGTTTAACAGCTATGTTTTGAAATATTTAAAAGCACTAAACGTCAATTTATTTCAGGATAGCGAACATATAAAGTTATGCAAATGTGTTCGATAAGGACATAATGTCGCGCTCTTGGGTTCTTTCTTTCTTTTTTCTTGTGATTCTAGACAAAGCTCATTGCGAGTGTTAGTTCATGATTGTGGTCCTAGGATGGGACTATTGCAGCTTCCTAAGACTGTCGTTGTAATTGACGATTGAGCTAGGATACATTTAGCAAAACTATTACTTCTAGTTAATAGTGATGTCATATGTACCACTTAGCAGTAATTGTTTGTTTTGTAAAAAAAATATTTGGTAACTTAGTTGTATATGTAAATTATAAAGTGTAAAATAACAAACAAAACAAAAAATATATCTACAAATACTTTTTAGAAGTAAACTGCTAATCGTTTGTATTTACCTCTTAAATGATGCTGGCTACTGACATATGAAAACTTATAAAGGTTAAGTTATTTAACGATGTTGTTACTTGTTATATATAGCTTAATAAAATAATACGTAGGGCCTAATATATTTATCGGAAGTACGTGAAGACATGTATGGTCAACTGTAATACTGAAGAATTGGTCAAGTGGGTGGGGCTTTCATTTTTAAAGTAATAGACTCGGGTTCGAACCTCTGGCACTTTGCTCTCAGATAGATACTCACATCCGTAAAACTTATGGGCTCACTGGAAAGACTTTGTGGATAAAAGCTCAAGAGTTCGAGAGTCTCAGCTCACTCCAGTTGGTACCCTACTAAGTCAGAAGAATTACTCGAAGCTATTTCTTGTGGGGTATATAATCACTGGTGCCAAAAATACCCCGGGATTATTAGAATGTTTCTACCAATCCACACCTTCAGTCGATGTATGGTCAACTGTGGTGATAAGTTAAAATATAGATAGAAACAGAATAAGCAAATAGTCATCAGTGATATCTTCTTGCAAAAGAATAGGATGCCGTGAGTTAAAAGTAGAAAATACTAAATTTAAGGAAAGTTCAAAAGCACTAACTTGATGACCAAGCGTAATAAATATTCAACGCTTCTTTTTATACTCACGCGTCATTGCTTATTAAGAGCATCAACAAACAAAAGTAACTTCTATCCAAATATATATAAATATATTAATTATTAAATATTGGTCAATTCATAAAAATCGACTCTTTTGTTGTCTATATATACCCCATCCTTACACACCAGTTTCATATTTTTCTCCCATATACACACCAAAACACACTTTTCTTTCATTCAATTTGCTCTCGAAATCTTTCTAAAAACGTCCACAATTCATGGGTGGTTGTTTGTCTTCCGTTGGTGGCGATTCCGTTTCCGTAAGATCGTCTAACAATTCGGCCTTTGTCATATCGCCAAAAGGCGATTTAAGGCCGTATTCTACTCCTGTATTTGTTTCGGAGGTTCTTGAACAAATGGAGGCCTCTTCAACTTCTTTCTTTTTATGTAACTCTGATAATTTGTCTTATGACCAGCATATACGTGCGTTGGATGCCCAACACGAGCTTGATGCTGGTCAGATTTATTTTGTATTACCAATATCTAAACTTCGTGATCGTCTTAGTGCTTCTGAAATGGCCGCGCTGGCCGTCAAGGCCAGCGTGGCGCTTAATTCCAAAACACCTTCTTTGAAATCTAAAGGAGTTGTTCAGAAAAGGAGTAATAGCTATAAGAAGAAATCAAAGATATCTCCTTTTGTGGTGATGGAAACGAGTAAGATTAATGTGATCATTGACGAAGAAGCAGCTCGTTTAATGTTGGATCAAAAGCAACAACAATCGTCTTCGAGCTTAGGAGTGTCGAGATCAGGTTCAATCAGGAAAATGCAAAGATATTCGTCGAGGAAAGCTCGGTTGGCTGTTCGGTCCTTTAGGCTTCGGTTGTCTACGATATACGAAACTGAACCGTCCTCTGAACAGTCTCATTCTCATAAATTATGTTGATGATGATTCTGATTATTAGTTAATATTTTGTTTGTATTTAATCTTTTTAACTCTTTGATATCCATATGATATATGTATATATACTGAATTGCTAGAGGATTAATGAATCTGAGCTTTAATTTGGATTAATGAATCTGAGCTTTAATTTTGTAATCTCATGCTGTGAAATTTATATTGTTTTATCATCATGATAGAATAGAAAATTCAACTTGTTTTAAACAAAAACGTATGAACGACTGTTCGTCACGTTATAAGCATATAGGCCATTTCTTCAAACATAAAATATAATACAAGTTTATTGTTAACAAACAATTGTTTATAAATCAGTTTGTCTAGAAAAAGTCGAACTAAAAAATAAGTTTTGTTATTTGTAGCTGGAATCATTAAAGGGCGATATATATGGAAACTCGTAACCCATGACGTGGCTATGTGTAACATATACATGTGTAAAGCCTATCTATACTGAGATCATAACTTACATTGTTTTTCGAAAGAAATTGCGAAGAAAAAGAAGTAAAAGTAAATGAAAAGAAAGTAGAGAAATGATAGGGAAAAAAAGTTATGTTTTATTTTGCAAGAAAGCTAAAAAAAAAACTTTTACCCTTTGAAAATTGTGTGATTTTAAAAAAAATAGATAATTTCATATCTTTTTTTCATTTAGTTGGAACTATATGTGAAATTAATTATAAAAATAAGGTGACATATGAAATTTTTAAAATAATAATAATAAAATAAAAAATATATATATCATTGCCCAAAAAGTGTACAAGTTTCTTTTATCATTTCGAAAATAGAGTGAAAGTTTTTGAATGAAAAATAACCACACGTCCCTCGTATAATACTAAACTAGCTAAAAGACCCGTGAAATTCACGGGTATTTTAAGGAGATGACAAAAATTATAGATAATGACATTATATTACGTAATTAGTCATTAGTGATGACTTGTTTGTGTTGCAAGAATTTAAATGTATGTTGATTCACTTGTTGATGATTTAAAGGGATCCTTAATAACCTAGATACATAAATTCTTACCTAGAATTAGGGGTGTCAAATGGGTCGATCTGATCTGACTCGAACCCGATAAGGCCTTATATGATCGGGTTGATTCGGGTTCAACTTAGCTTAACGGCTCAACCTAATAAATCTGATAGCCTAATAGGGTCGGATTAGGTTTTTAATTGGTTTGTTATCGGGTCATCGGGTTGACTCGATAAACCAACAAGCTATAATGACCCATTAATAAATCTATAATATATATAAACCTTTCTAGTTTGTTTTGTATATTAGGCCAAAAAACGAAACAATTCTATACCTGATATGTTTTATGTGTATAACTTTTGGATTGGTTATTTGATTAATGTGTTACAGTATATGATGTGTGGATCAAATTGATTAGCTAAACTCATACGATATTTGCATAGTGCCAACCGGTAAAAATGAAACAAACATGCCTACTGTCAAATTATATTCCACGCTAATTGGACTTGTTAATGCTTGTTTTCTATGTTATATACTCTGCCAAAGGAAAGTATAACTGTCATGTTGCTCCTAACTATAAGTTAATGTCATAATGCGGTATTTTTTTAAAGGAGTAAATTTGTGGGTTGAAATTAGCATGTAACCCGATAATTCGATAGACCCAACCAATAACCCGCAACCCAATAGACCCGGATCCGAATAACCCGATTTCTTATAGTGTCGGTTGCGGGTTAGTTTTTTATTTCTTAAAACCCGATAGGCTCGACCCGATAAGCGCCAAACCCCACACGATAACCCATTTGACACTCCTACCAAGAATGACGGATAAATGAGTTTGATTAGAAAATAGCACTCTATTATGTAAAAAAAAGTTTGATACTTTTTGATTCCTATGATAGCAAACTTTGTACCACTTCTTTGTAGACCATGTTTGTCGTCCTATTCTTGAGGTTTTCGTCTTTGTTTTATTAGAGGTGTTTGTCCGCCAAAGGTTGAAACTGATAGTTTTTAATACGTGGTTCAAGTTGATAATGTTTATAGTTGTACAGTCTAATGGGAGTCTATAATATCTGGTTTGTGTTAGAGATAGTTATATTTCCATATTTTGCGGTTTGTACAATGTCGTTTATCAACATTATTTAAATAAATATAACAATGCGAGTTGGAAGAATTGAAAGTTTCGAAGTATGAATTTAAGAGGTTGAAATTTTGAAAGAACTACAAATCGATTGTTTTTCTTGTATCATTATAAATAAAAAAGTAAGACATTGATAAAATTGTATGCAAAATATGTAGTGGAAAAAAAATGTGGTTGTATGTTTCTCATGATAAATTTAACACTAAGCTTTATAAATAGTTAAATAATACTTAAAATGATAATCTTATTTTTTTTTCAAAAAGTTATTCAGGATGGTATAGTCACTGAATACACCTTGTTGAATATTTTGACTCGTTAGAAGATATATAAGTAGGAGACCCATTTTAATGAGTTGGTTACTTGGTTGGTTTAAATAGAATATAAGTAAGGGAAGAACCATTTTTTTATGAATTCCTTTAAAAAGAAGTAAAAGTTATTCGCCATTGGTTTTTCACATTAAGAGTAGGAGTTTTCAAGGTTCCCATTTTTATGCTACCTATTTCATTAATCTTCATTCGTAATAGAGCTTGTTTAAAGCTTTCCTCATTTGTTGCTTTTCCATACACAATGTTGTCTTTTGAATACAACGCTAACTAACCTATGACCAAAATATGCTCACCTCCAAGGTAAAAAGTAACTCCCAATATCGTCTTCAACGAATTATGTGTCCCAATACCATCTTTTACGGTGTATGGGGGAGGTTGAGACGTAGACAGCCTTACCCTTACCTAAGGTAGAGAGGCTGCTTCCGGTTCTACCAAAGGTAAAAAAAGACCTCCGACTTTGCAAGGGGTGAGGATCGAACCCTTGACCTCTATCTCTAGAGGCAAGATGTCCCAATATATTAAATTTATTATTTTGGTTTGAAAATTCATCTCAATCAAGAACATCACACCATTTGATATTAATTAAGATGGTAATAATAAATTGCACAAAGTGAAAAGAAGGAATAATCAAGAACATCACACCATTTGATATTAATTTATTGTTTTGGTTTGAAAATTCATAATCAAGAACATCACACCATTTGATATTAATTAAGATGGTAGTAATATCACAAAATTATGGACCATAATATAAATGATAGTATTACAATCGTTTTTGCTCAACATATCTATGTTGCTCGAAATTGGCCACTAACTATCAAATAAGTATTGTACATGCTAAACCAATCAAGGTTCAACTTCCCCATTCTTTGTCCTCAAACTGAGTTCGAAAACAGTTGGGAATAACTTTACCTCATCAATCTTTATCGTCAAGCAAGAAGCACAAAATATGACAAAACAATACAAGATACATTTCACAACGAATTTGGCTTCTCACACATTTCATTGAACATGTGGTGTACATAAAATTCCATCACCAATTCATTGCACATTCAACTTTTTTCGCGAATTAAACATATATGCAAATAATCAAATGCTTAAAAGAAAATCCCAGGTTTGACACATTTATGATGCTTGAAATTGAAACTGTCTAATTTTGAAAAATAACAATTCGTACCTTTTCATTCAATTTTATTTCTCCCTGCAACATAAAAGTATACCAACTCTAAATAACTATGCTGCGATTAAAATTAGCTAACATAGATATCTAGATTATTGAGACAAAAAATATTAAAAAAAAAAAAAAAAAAAAAAAGTAATACTCCGTAAGAAATTACCTCATAGCTAGATCGAAGATTGTTAAAGATGGTGGTAGTGGTCTAAGTTCTTCCTTTACTCTATATAAGTTTGTTTATTGCTGGAGAAAATGGGTTATCACGTATTTTCATATGAGTTGGATGAATTCAAAATATTAAGGATTCATAGTTTTATCAAATTTACGAAATTCGGGAATTAATGTTGATTTCAATCCCATGGTTATCTTAGGGTGCGTTTTGTATGAGGGTGTGGCAATCAAGGAATGATTTGAATCATATTATTAATTGTTTGGTTTAAGTTTTTTGTAATTAAAGTAGGCCCGGGAATCAAAATATTGATTCATGGCAAGTATGGTGACTTTCAAAAATCAAAACCTATAATTAAACCCCACATCTATATTCACTCTTACAATCTATACATAAATTAATTATTAAAAAATAAAATCACCTTATTTTATCTCTAATAAATTATTTATCAATTAATAAAATAAACCTTTTAATAAAATATTACTTTTTTCTCTTACCTTATTTTATTTCATTATAAACCGAATCTAAATCCGATTCCAAATCCTTTGATGAACCAAACGGGCCCTTAGTATTAATTCCAAAAATAAATACGAACTTCCAACTTAAGACTTGCACAACACTTCAAAATCTTAAGGATTCATATTTCAACATTAATTGTTGAACTGATACATGCGATTTGAATTGAAGAAGAGGTGTACATAAGAATTTTTGCAATGGAGGTGTACTTTACAAAAATATCTATGTGCCGTCTTTCAAGACACATCAGTCTTTAAATAAGTCGATCAAGAAAACAAACTACCTTAATCTATTTTTTTTAGAATATTTTCACAACAAACCAATTTAATCCCGTATTCTATTCTATTCTATTAGCTGATACAATTAGGAAGAAAAAATTTATTAAAACCGACGATTAAGAATAATAGAAATGCATTAAATCCTATTAACACAAAATAACACAAAGATCACTAACTATGCCATGATCAAATTTAGCTAACATAGATTCAAGATTAAATTTAACACAAAATAGATATTAAGATTGTTGAGACAAAGATGATAAAAGAACTAAAAAAGAAATTACTTGAGAGATGGTGGTAGTGGTCTGAGTTCTATGCATATAATTTACAAAAATTTGTTATGTTTGGAATGTTTTAATTGTATAGTTTTCAAAAAGTTTTGAACTTGGCTTACTTGAGAAGCTTCGACATGGGATTTTTAAATCACAAAATTGAAATTGTATTAGGGATTTTTTATTTTAGGGGATATTAAAGGGGGCATATCACTTTTAATTTTTATAGAAGAAATGAAACGGGGAAGAAAAAACATTGTTGATTTGTGATTTTTGGGAGTGCAGCTTTTTTTTTTAGAAGATATGAAATGGAGAGACATTGAGGGCATGTTTGGTACAAAGAAATGATGAGAAAGAATTGGAAATGAATTGATTTTTAATGTTTGGTTGGGAGGGAAATAAAAAAGCGAAGAGTTGTGAAATTGAAATAAAGAATTGGATAGTGTAAATTTGAAATCTCCATTTCCATACCATTTTGTTGGGAAATGAGAGAGTTGCCATTTTTTTTCCTTCTTAAAATTTTATACTGTACTGCGTAGTACGCATTTACTACTAATAAACAAATTGGTTTACATTTTTTTTCCTTACGTATATTTGTTTGTCATATGGATTCATTTGATTGTTAAATGACTTTTTTATTTAACAAAAAACTCTACTTCATTTAGGTTTATTGTTCAAGGTTTACTTTTTTATTTTTACAAAACGTTAGATTTATTGTTCAATGTTTACTTTTTTTATTTTTACTTTGAATTGCAAAAATGAGGTCTGATGATGCTTTGGTTCGGGTATTTTGTCTCTTAGTTGGTTCATACAAAACTATCATGTTTTTAGCGTAGCTATTAAAAAAATGGTTAAAAAAATTTATTGCTTATTTCTCGGGTCAAGTCTCTATTATTACCAAACAGTGAAATCTATCAAAATTCTATACTGATTCTATTCTTTGAATTTCTAATCTCTACACCATTTTTTTTTCCTAAATTTCTCTCTACCAAACATGCCCAATGGATGAGTGTTTTTTTTCCTTTGGCTAGTGTTTTGAGTTTATTTATTTATTATTCATTTAAGAGGGTTTAAATCAAATATTAAAGTAGTCAAACTTCAAAGACCTGTTATTCCGAGTAGTCAAACGAAAAGCACTGTTTCAAAGGCTGATTTAAAAGTCAATTGAGAGACAAAACAAAAGTCCACGTGTCAATTTGAGAATAAGAGTTATTTTAGGAAAAAATTAACTAGCTAGCTTAAGAGGGTTGTACAAAAGGTTGCTTAAAATAGTTGTACAAAACTCTGTTTTATTAGATAAAATAGATAGATATGATCAATTCTGTTTCACATAATCCACCAAGAATCATAAATAAAAAGATTGGCAAGCTGCATTTATTTATTTGTACACAAAAAGTTGCTTTAGTATATGAATAGGTATGAAAATGTTTTGGGACAAAAATTATATTGCGATACATTTTGTCTTTTATCTCCAATGGTCCGAAATTGAAGGCCACGTTTCCAGAAATTGACCATTCAGCAAGAAGTCTTTTTGGTGTGAATGCAAAATACATGTTGCAAAAGATAAGAAAGAATAAGCCCTTTTCAATCTTGTTTTCAAATCATACATACACTTTTGTATACACAGCTTGAGATAATAACTATACATTGACACAACCATATCTAATGAACATGGCCGTCTTTGAGGGTGTGTAAGGTGATTGACCGCTCAGGGTCCCAAAAATTTTAGGGACTCCAAAATTTGTCCCATTAATAATGATATGCATGTGTCGACATATTTTTAACAAAGAAAAGAGTATTTAGATGGAAAAATATCTTAAATTGATAATATGTTAGAACGTTTTGATAACTAATGCATTATATCTTATAAATTATGACATTTTATATATAACATTGCTTATCGAAGAGCCTCATTATATAATTTCGTACATTGCCTTAAAAAATTTCAACGGTTCATGGTATGACCCTGCTAATGAAATATGTTTAGCAAGCAATATTTTATGTATTAATTTTAAGTATTTACTTGTCTTACAGAGATAATGATTTTGTTTCAATTATATAGTATTTGTGCACGGCAGTGTTCTTAACAAAATCGCTACTATAGTAGGACAACCTCTTGTATTGTTGCGATAATGCAAATAAGAACAATTGATTAGAAATTGATATTATGGACCGAACCAGCTCGCAGATCAAGTCCCTATTGGGTTCTCTAACATTTTCCGAATGAGATGGTCTTCGCTTCCTGAAGACCAAAACGAGCTCAACTTCAGCGATGTTAAAATTTTTCTTCTCTTTGTTATCTTCTAGAGGTAAGAAAAAAGGCCTAATCAACTGTATCAATCAGTTTAGCGATCCTTATGTGCTTTCTCCTCGCTTTGTAATTTTAAAGTTAATATATAATTTTGATGAGGTCCTTATTCTATTAACAATCGATTTGAAAATAGAACCAAATTGAGTTTATATTTTAGGCTTAGGTAATTATGATCATAGCAAATTAGCAATCACTCGGAGAGTCGTGGATTTTATTGCATGGTGAAAATGTGCAACTATATATAATATTATATCATTAATTTATAGTAGTATATTATTTTAACTAACATTTACTTCAACTTGTAATTAAACTTCCAAAGGTTGATGGAGAAAATATATTTTGTTAGATTATTTGATAAAAAGTCATGACCTGACCGGGTTTATCAAACCGGGTAAACCCGGTTTAACAAAAAACCGGCGGTTCAATCCAGTTCTCAAACAATTAAAAACTGATCACATCCGGCCCAGTCTCCAAGCCGGTTCACGATTCAACCATCCGGGTCAACCCGGGTTTTAAAACATGGATCATAACAATCACTCGGAGAGTCCTAGCTTTTATTCCATGGTGAAAATGTGCAACTATATATATATATATATATATATATATATATATATATGATCAAATAAGAAGATTACTTAAAATAAGAAGGAATAAGAAGAACTATAACCACAAATCCGAGATGCACCGACCTAAATTAGATGCATCCCTATAATCTTAGATGCATTATAACGCACCATAGTGTGTTTTCTAGCTTTTAATCAGATGCATATACGTATATTTGATGTGTTTCATGATTTCTCTTGTTTCTTGTTCCTCTGCACGTGCCGAAATCATGAAAATCAATTTGCACCATCTATACATCAAATTAACTTTCGAAACTTAAGATATTGCATCTATATGAATATAAATGCATCTAATGCAAGTCGTTGCATCTCAAATGCATGATTTTGGTCACTTCTCACCACTTCTTATTTTAATTTACTTCTTACTGGATCCCTACTATATATATATATATATATATATCATTGGCCAAAGCAAAAACACATTTGGTTTATAAAAACATATAAACCAAAGAAAAAAACAAGTTAATAAAAACCGTACAAATATTTGTGAAGATGTATTGACTTTTGAGTCTTTGACCTAAATCAAATATATCGTACATAATAGTGTGTTTCACATGTAACTCGTATTCACTGGTCAACAAATCTTCTCTAAAGAAAAGTCAATTCGGCTTTGATTTCTTATCTTTTTGTTGGTTGTTTTTCCGGCTATCATATCATGATAGTTACAAATGATATGGTGGTACAAAATTAGAATAAGACAAGTATTTTTTTCATTAAACACTTATAACCTTGTGTCGTTATATTACAACTTATAAAAAGAACCTATTATTTAGAGAATACATAATAAGAGTTTCAAAAAAAAAAGTTTAAACTCATGAAAATATTTATACTTTGTTTTAATCACGATGAATTTATGTTAAAAAACTTGATGAAAGATGTTTCATTATATACTCTCTCAACCAATGATTCAAAAGTGTTCATTTTGAGATTCTATATATATATATATATATATATATATATATATATATATATATATATATATATATATATATATATATATAATATATATATATATTATATATATATATATATATATATATATATATATATATATATATATATATATATATATATATATATATAACTTTGATGCTTGATCCAGAAACCAAGTTGATGGTTGAGAAGCTATATTCGGAACTCAAAGAAGATGAGAAGAAGAAGATTGTCAAAAATCAAGAGGCTAAGATGATGATCTACAATGCTCTACCTCGAAGGGAGTTCGAGAGATTCCATGTGTGCAAAACCGCCAAGGAGATTTGTCATTCTCTCATCATCACTCATCAAGGGAACTCACAAGTTAAGGATTGCAAGATTGACATACTCATTCAACAATATGAGAAGTTTGTAATCTTGGAAGAAGAAACCATTGACAATGGTTATACACGATTCAATGCTATTATCACAAGCCTCACGACATTGGATCCGAGCTTTTACAACAAGAATCATGTTAGAAAATTCCTTCGTGCTCTTCCGGTGAAGTGGCGACCTAAGGTTACGGCTATTGAAGAAGCAAAGAACTTGGCGGAGCTTCCTCTAGATGAGCTTATCGGGAATCTCAAAGTTTATGAAATGATTCTTGAAAGTGACAAAGTTGTGACCAAAAACAAAAAAGGAAAATGGGAAATCTTTGGCACTTAAAGCTAAAGTCACTAAAAGTCATACAAGTGACGTTGGTGGTAGCCTTGAAGAAAGTGATGAAGAATAAATGAACAATGAAGAATTCAACCTCATGGCTAAGAATTTTAGAAAGTTCTTTAGAAGAGGTGGAAAGTTTCAACAAAGGAATCGGCTTGATAACCGCCCTAATGATCATAGAAACAAGAATGGTCAAGGCTCAAAGCGTGTTGATGGATGCTTCAATTGTATTGAAAAGGATCACTTCATTAGTGATTGTCCAAATCCTCTACATTACAAAGCGTTTGTTGGTGATGTATGGAGTGGCGATGAAGAAGGCAATCAAGCAAACAAGGAAGCAACATGTCTTATGGCGATTGAGTCTCATGAGGTACAACGTAACCCTACTACTAGCAAAACTTCTTTTATAAATGAATTGCAAGAGGAAAATGAGGAATAACTTAATAGCTATGAGGAAGTATTTAGAAAATTAAAATTAACTATGAAGGAAAAATGCTCTTTTCAAAAGGAACTTTCTAAAGCTCTTCACAAAAATAATGAACTTGAAATTGAAATAAAGAGACTTGTCACTCTACATGAGAATGTTGAACCATGTAAAGATTGTGAAAACCTCACACTTAAGGTTGTCTCTTCGAGTGAAGAAGTCTCGGAACTTCAACAAAAGTTATTAAATGTTACAAAACTCAAAAAGAGTGAAAATGATTTAAATGAGACGACCCAAAATAAGGAAGGTCTTGAACTTGCAAATAGCGAGAAAACCACTTCCAAAAATATAGCTAAACCCCCAAATTTTGAGAAAGTAAACGAAAATAAAACTCTCAAATCCTCCGAATCCAACGCGCTGGTTGACGCGTCAACGCGTCAGAAGCGCGCCAGGATTCTGAGAGAAAGAGGTATTCAAACTAAAAGTTTTATCAAACCTATCAATACTCAAGTTCCTCTTGCAAATACTCAACATAATCAAAGACCCATTGTATGGAGAAAAACCACAAAACCATACTACAACCCTGGTACATACAATGGTCTTAAATATATTCACGCTAGAATTGACCAAAGACCTCTCCTACCTACCCCAAACATGAGACCATATTCATTAGATCAAAGATATGAAAGATCCAACTTTCGAAACAAAACATATTTTCAAAACAATCCTTGGTCTACCCTTTCAAAATATGGAATTGAACACTTATATTTATTCCTTCAAGACCCAAGAGTTTTCAACTTGGGCTTTTTATGTGCTAACCATATCGGACCCAAGAAACAATGGGTACCAAAATTTTGATATGTACTTCAAATGTTAGGTATGCTCTAAGGAAAGGCCACTTTCAAGATCTCAACCTAGTAATGATGTTGACGTTATGCATACCTTACTTGAAATCATCTCTAAGGAAAAGGATACAAAACTAGGTAATGTGTCTTGCAATCACACTATTAATCTTGCATCCATTGTAGATAATTCAAATTTGTGGCATAGGAGATTAGGTCATGCTAACATGCGATTAATTCACAACATTGCATCTAAGGAATTAGTTAGGAAATTACCTAAAGAAAAATTTGATAATCATTTTTGTGATGCATGTAAAGTAGGTAAGCAAGTCCATGCAAGTCATAAGCTTATAAACATTATTTCTACATCAATAGTTTTAGAACTATTACATATGGACTTGTTTGGACCATCCGCTATTCAAAGCTATGGAGGAAACTTCTACACTTTGGTAATAGTGGATGACTACTCAAGATTCACTTGGACAGTATTTCTAAAAATGAAAAATGAAGCATTTAATAAATTCAAAGCCTTAGGGAAAAATTTTCAAAACCTACTTGGATGTTCAATTATTTCAATTCGAACGGATCATGGTAGAGAATTTGATAATGAAATTCAATTTGGAGTCTTTTGTGATAAACATGGTATATCTCATAACTTCTCGGCTCCTCGCACTCCTCAATCTAATGGGGTAGTTGAAAGGAAGAACCGGACATTACAAGAAATGAGTCGCACTATGTTAAATGAACAATCCATACCTCAAAAGTTTTGGTGTCATGCCGTACAAACCGCATGTTACATACTTAATAGGGTCTTGATTAGAAAAATCATTAATAAAACACCTTATGAGATTCTTAGAGGTAAAAGACTATCCCTAGAATACTTTAGAGTTTTTGGTTGTAAATGCTTAATCTTCAACTCATTAGAAAACTCTAACAATACTAGTAATTACAATGGGATCTTTCTAGGTTATTCACTAACATCAAGGGCCTACATTGTGCTAAATAAGGAAACCTTAAAAGTTGAAGAATCATATAATGTAATCTTTGACGAAACTCCCCCAAAATCTAGAACATTGCCTTTAGTTGATGATGACATCATAGAAGAAGATGCATGTCAAAATAGGATTGAATTGTCTAATAATGATCTAGAGGAAATACTACCTAGAGTGGAAAATATTAAGGAAATAAGAGATCATCCCATAGATCAAGTCATAGGAGAATTAGATGAAAGAACCCTTAGGTAGGGATGGCACCCGTGGGCAATGGGCACGGGTACCTCTAACCCGTCACCCGCCCACGTAGTTTTTTTCTCACCCGTCACCCACCCGTCACCCACCAATGGGTAAAATTTTCTACCCATGCCCTTGCCCACGGGTATTTGTTGCCCATGGGTAAACCCATGGGTTAGTGTTACACAGTAAAATTACAAAATGATGATTTGAAAACTAACTATGAAACCGCCTAATAAGACACCAATCAATTTGTGAAATACAACTTTGATTATTTGATCTTTCATATCCTCTTTTTAGTCTTGAAACTCAAACAAACTTTTAAGTTAACGTGTTTTCTTGAGACTTGGTGGTAACTATTAAATGTATACATGCAACATTATAAACATTTTAATTAGTATAATTAATTTTAACATGGGTTTATGGGTACACCCACGGGTATTTTGACGGGTATATCTGTGGGTATTTTAAATGGGTGTCATGGGTTTACCCGTGATGGGTATACCTCACCCGCCACCCACTGATGGGTATAGATTTTCACCCACGACCCACCCGTGGGTGAAAATTGACGCGTTTACCCACCCATTTATGGTGGGTACTCGCGGGTTGTGGGTTTTTTCTCGCCTATTGCCATCCCTACCCTTAGGTCACATGCCCAAGAAAAAAGCAATGACTTTGCATTTGTATCAACCGTAGAACCTAAGAACATTAAAGAGGCCATAAAAGATGAAAATTGGGTCATGGCAATGCAAGAAGAATTAGATCAATTCTTAGGAAACGATGTATGGATCTTAGTCCCATGTCCTAGTGGTTACACTATTATAGGAACCAAGTGGGTCTTTAAAAATAAACTTGACGAAAATGGTGTAGTATGTAGGAACAAGGCTAGGCTAGTAGCTCAAGGTTATAACCAACAAGAAGGTATTGATTATGATGAAACATATGCACCCGTTGCCCGTTTAGAATCTATAAGAATTTTGCTTGCTTACGCTTGTAGTCATAATTTTAAACTTTTTCAAATGGATGTAAAAAGTGCATTTTTAAACGGAGTCATCGAAGAGGAAGTGTATGTTGCACAACCTCCCGGTTTTATTGATTTTCAAAAACCTAATCATGTTTATAAGCTCAAAAAGGCTTTGTATGGACTTAAACAAGCTCCAAAAGCTTGGTATGATAGGTTACAATCTTTTCTCTTGCTTAATGAGTACAAAATGGGTATGGTAGATAATACTTTGTTCACTAAAACAAAAGAATATCTTATTATTATTCAAATCTATGTAGATGATATCATTTTTGGGTCAACATGCCAATCGCTTTGCGATGAATTTGCAAACTTAATGCATAATGAGTTCGAAATGAGCATGATGGGTGAACTTAGTTTCTTTCTAGGATTACAAATCAAGCAATTAAGTGATGGGATATTTTTCAATCAATCTAAGTATATTGGTGAAATGCTTAAGAAGTTTGGCTTGGAAAATTCTAAGGCTACAAAAACCCATATCTCTAGAAAAAGAGTTCTCACCCTAGACAATGACAACAAATCCGTTGATAGTACTAAGTATAGGGGTATGATAGGAAGCTTTCTTTATCTAACGGCAAGTAGGCCCGATATAATGTTTAGTGTTTGCCTTTGCGCTAAGTTTCAAGAAAATCCCAAAATCTCCCACTTAGAGGCTGTTAAAAGAATATTTAGGTATGTTAAGGGAACTCAACATCTAGGTCTTTGGTATCCAAAGGATTCAGGGGTAAAAGTATTGGTTTATGCCAATTCGGATCATGCGGGAGATATAGTTGATATGAAAAGCACTAGTGGAATATGCACATTTGTAGGTGCTTGTTTAACATCATGGTTCTCTAAGAAACAAACTTCCTTCGCCAATTCCATAACGGAATCCGATTACTTTGCGGCCGGAATGGCTTGCCAACAAGCGTTATGGATGAAGCAAGCGTTTGTTGATTATAACGTCATATTAAACGAAGTACCTATACTATGTGACGATACGTGCTCTATCAATCTAAATTCAAGCCCAATTGATTACCCTCGCACTAAACACATTGAAATTAGACATCACTTTCTAAAAGACAACATCACCAAGAACCATATCACCATAGAGAAAATTCCTTGTGATGACAACATCTCTAAGATCCTAGCAAAACCCTTAGATAAAGATCAATTCAATTATTTAAGATTAGGATTATGAATGAGATTACTAGAAGATGATGAGGATATAAATGATAAATAGGAAATGGTGGAAGAATCTTTAGTACAAGTCTTTAATTATGATCCACCAAACTCCTACTTTTCACAAATAATCATACAACCTTTTGTATTAACCATTGGATAAGAACCCCCTTTTCACATCTTCATCCTTTTTTAAATCTCTAGAGACTTTTCTTAGAACACATAACTTTCTCCACCATACTTTAGAAAATAACACTCGCAATAGGAATCATGTCTCATTCGGAAGGGTCCGTTAACAATAATCAAGGAAATCAATACCCGAAGAGCTCTAAGAGATTGAAAAGGTCATTCATGGATATGATGAAGAAGGAAGGTGATGATAGGATTAAGTTTGAGTATGAGTTAAGGACATTTGTGGAAAGTGAAGTGTGGGACTTAATCAAGGAACCATTAAGTCCAAGGTTGTGTGAAGATGAGTACTCCATTTGTTGTGAAAACACCGCACACATGGTCAATGCTCTCAAAGAATCAATGATTGAGTTTAGGGTAATGCTCTTGTCCATCCATGAAGGAATCATGGAATTGCTTGCCACTATGTCCAAAATGAATAGGAAGTTGGAAGATGATAAGGTAAATGGGAAAGGAAAGATAGTGAAAGAAGAGTTCAACCTAGGCACAAACCTAGGAATCTAGACATCACATCTTTATGTTGCCATCAAGTATTAGTATAGTGCTTTTAGATAAAGTACTAGGATAGTTCTTGTATAATAAAATGTGTAGCGTATTTTGTTCATGTATGCTTGGAATGAAATGCAATCTTTTGGAACTTATATAACTTGTCATATTATTGTGGACTAACCCATGTTGCAAGTCTCCAAATGGTAACCTAACCCATTTTGGAACTTTCACATGTGAGGATCTCTTGTTGGTTGCATGTTGTGATTTCTATGTGTAGCTAGGCCACCGCAAAGGTGAGGCTCTTGACCCATATGGATCCCCGCCTTGTAACAAGGGGGAGCAATGATCTAGGGGGAGCTATGTTCAAGGGGGAGCACATTCGGTCCCGCCTTTTTGATTCGACAAAAGGGGGAGAAAGAAAGCAAGAAGCGTGAAGACCATTCAAGTAATGTTAAAGGCTTCACCAAATTACAAGGCAAAGGTCAAGACGCAAAGCTACATCAAAGGCACGCTTTCTAAGTTTGGTAATTTTATTTGCTTTTGGTTTTTATTTGTCATCATCAAAAAGGGGGAGATTGTTGAGGCAACATGTTCAAGATCTCTTTATGTTTTAATGATGACAAACAAACCATCGAAACGCATAAAATAACAAACGTTAGCTCAAAATCGCCGGAGCCAATGTCTGCTCCTAGCGCGCTGCCCGCGCGTCAACGCGCGGGTGACGCGCCAGGAGTCTGTATGGTTCCGGGCGAATTTTGAAAGTCGGTTTTCCCCTTACCCGACAAATGTGGATCTTTCAATACAGGTATGAATATGTTATGTGCTTAATTGAGAACACTCGAAACGAGTTTTGAGACTTGAGAGATCCTACTTTTAAAACACCCATTTACGGGAAAACGCCAACTCATGTTTTCTAACTATCGCCTCTAGCCAAGGCTTTTCTAAACTTAGGGAGCTTGTATATTTCACGTAACATCATGTTGAAGCATCCATATGCTCATATCCCGTGCTTACATCTTCTCTAATTACGTAACGGGTTTACTCTCTTATTGGTCAAACTAAGTCAAAGGTCACTTTGTGTAAACGCATCCTTTCCCACTTGGGTTATGCGTTACATCAAGGCAAAGCACTTAACTTGTTTGAACCAAGGTATTAGTTGAGAACGTCGAGTCGTGGAAAGTCACGAGATATGAAACTATGGATTCTCGATGTTGTGTTACTTGAACTTATAGGTAACCTATGATTTTCTCAACTTATAATCTTAATTGTCTAAACCTTTTTCTTCTTAATGACAATTAGATTATGCCTTAATCCCCTCTTAATCCCATTTATACAAAAGACATATCCAATCATATCTAAATCAAATATTCTCTTACACAATCTCTTACACCCTTACATATTCCCTTACACACTACATCTAAACCATCCATTCCCTTACAACACATCTCAATCCTTTATTTTCAACACATGGGGAATTGTTTGAAACCCTAATGAGGCTCCTCCCATCCTAGCCATTGACTTCAAATCAAACACATCTCAACCATCCATCCAATCCCTCTTCCCTATACCACCACATGGTTTTGATCCTCACCATTCAATTCAAATGAAACCATCTCAACCCTCCATTCACCCTTTTCCCCCAAGCAAAGCATATTCCTTGGAATATCCTCCTCAACCCTAACCTAAGCATGTTTGATCTTAACCATTCATTTCAAGTGAACTCATCTCAACCATCCACATTCCACATATGCCAAATTGTTTGAAAAACCAATGGAGGCTCCCTTTGATCCTAGCCATCCAATTCAAACCATTTCATCTCAACCCTCCATCTCATTCTTCCCCCCAAGCATTGGAATATTCCTTGGCATATTATTTATCTCTTTTCTATGCCATGTGAGGAGATACACTTCTACCCCTTCCAAATTACCCTATCTACACTTTAAACCCTTGGTAATTTGGTTTCTCTTTAAACACTTCACAAATGATTTCCAAATTGGCTATTTGAGTTGGTAAACCTTAGAATGATTAATGTTAAGGTTTAGTGTGAAGTACAATTGGGGGTTTAGCAAGGATAGGTATTTATAAGATCCAAACACCCAACACTTGGGAAACATTTACAGACGCCTGGCGCGCTGCCCGCGCGTTGACGGGCGGGTGACGCGTCGGCCTCGGTAAAATTTCCCAAGTTTGGGTTCTTGGCCTATAAATACCATCCTTGCCTCTTGTATTCCTCACCTCTTGCCATTAATCTTTCTCTCTAGATTCTTTCTCTCTAAACACTCTCAAATCTCTCTATCTCTAATCTTGTGTTCTTGATTTTCATACTAACATCTTTGAAAGAACACATATCTTTGCAAGGGAAGAATCACAAGAACCTAATCCACTCTTGTGATTGTGTCGAGGGTCTTCTTTCTTATACCCTTTCTATTACAATCGAGTCTCTAGGTTAGGTTAGGACTTGGTTGATAAACAAACATTTATTCTTTCATTTGTTTGTAAGGGAAGTCTTGTGTCTTGGTGACCAAGCCTAGATCATTGGGGCTCTAGTTGGGGTTTGATACTTCCGGGTGGAAGTCTTGGTAGTGATCTTTGTGATCCTTAGGTGAAGTCGAATTGCGAGATTCTTTTGGGTGGTTTTCGAGGGCGGAATACCGTGGGAGTAACTCCTTCTTTGTGAGCATCGATATTGGTGAATATCGGTGAAGTGAATTGTAACGGTTTGTAGTCCACCGAAAGGATTATACTAGTGAATAGTATCAGAGTCGCGGATTCGCAACTGGATGTACGGATGGTATAAACCCCCCCATCCTGAACCAGTATATATCGTTGTGTTCTTTACTTGCTTTATATACTTTGGTTGTGATAGTGGTTGTTGGATTATTTTACAACCACTTGGTGTTCTCTTTGGCTTAAAGTTTTTAAACATCTAAAAAGCCTAAGAAACCGTATTCACCCCCCCTCTACGGTTTTACAATTATATTAATTAAATATAAATGTATAAAACCTACTTACTCGGCGTCTTCAAGGACAATTGTCCTACGTATTTTACGACCACCGGCACTTTCTACATTCACTATTTTCCCGATATCTATGATTGTACCAACAATGTCTGTAAAAATGTTGTTATTAAAAGAATCTATACTATCTATAAACAGAAAATGGTCAAAAAGTCAAGAAGTGAAAAGTGAAAAACTTAAATTAATGTTTTGCCTATATTACCCTTAATTAATACATTTACCATTCATTAATACCTCTAATTAAAAATTTAATTAAAACTTAAATGAAAACATAGAAACTTAAATGGTGTTAAGTGGTTTTACCTTTGTTTTGTCAATTGTGTTCCAATCTTCATCAAATCTTGTAGTTTCCGTCAAGTAGTTTGTTTACTTTTCAAGGTCAAAAGTCAATAGTAATTCAATTGTTGTTATGGTCAATGTATCTTAATAGGTTGTTGCTAACAACTTTCAATGTATTATCAATTGGATCATCAGATCCGTATCAATATAACATTCAAGGGATGTTATATTATTATACATTATAAGATTATAAACCAATCGAAGATAATAAATGAAAACATGGAAATGTAAAATTGTTTTGTCAACTTAAGAATGAATACACACGTATATAAAAAACAAACTTTTAAATAATAGACGAGTACTCATACATAGAAACGGAATTTTATAGCGACAGATAGTTATAGTGATATTTTGGTTACACAAAATGTTACACAAATCACTTAACCAAAATAATCATTATAATTAAATGCCACTATAAAATCCCGTTGCTATGCATGGGTACTCGTCTAGTGTAAATAAGAATATCAATAATGTCATTTGTTATTTGGAGCTTTTATAAAAATACATACCAACACAATCATGTTTGTGGTAATCGTTGTCTGTGTCCAGCATACTTGTGGATGTATCGTTAATGAAACCAACTAAGTTGTCACCAACGTGATTGATCCGGGTAACATTGGTACCTTTATAAAAAAAAAATTCCAGTGCTTTTGTAACAAAGGTAACGCCCCAGCATTCTCTGTTACTCCAAAATTATAGATTATGTAACATTGACCCTCTTGTAAAAGGGGTTCAAATTTAAACACATGATCTTTTTTGATGTACATCTGAATACGGTTAAACTGTTAATACAATTTAAAAATTAAGGATATTTAATAAATATGTATGAATACATCTTATTAACTTAATTAAAATTACCTCTTCATTATGGAAAATAGAATCTAGACTATAAGGATCGTGTTCTTCGTTTAAATTGCGTGAACGCCATACGGAGATGCATCTGCCTCTTATAGACATGTTTACATTCAGCGGACTGATACCTCTAATGAGAGACATTGTTTGCTCTCTCATCATAACTAAGCACACCAATATATATATATATATATATATATATATATATATATATATATATATATATATATATATATATATATATATATATATATATATATAAAATTTTGATGACAATCCAAAATAATGTATAATAAATTAAGTATTGTCAAAAAACCTGATGCAGAACTTCTTAAAGTGGACAAATTGATTCCATTATTTTTATTTTGATGTGAATTACCTCCTACAAATACACAAACATATTATCACCATGCAATTTATACAATATAATTATATAGAATACCTGCCAAAGACTCAAAGTTAGAAGAATCATTCTCATAATCTTCATGATTGGAATGTGGATCAAAACATGGTGATTGATTCACGACTATTCTACATAATGCTTGATGAGATCTTATTATTTAATTTATATAGGCTCATAACAATTTAGAATATAAAATAATAATTTATAAACACGTTACCATTATTAATTGTGTGTGCATCAACATATGCTGAATCCTGTCCAAAATTCCTCTTCACATGTGGTTTAGGCATTGTAATGTAATTAACATTATGTAAACACACCAAGATTATGTAAACACATACTATTATTAGTTTTAAAAAAGAGATCATTCAAAATAGCACCTTTAGCATGGATGATGCATCTATTAAATTAAAAAGTGTTTACTCATACGTTGTTTTTCATAATAAAGAATAATTAATACATTGTATTAACTATTAAAATACCTTCAATGCCTGTATTTAACATACATGTAAGGAATGTTATAATGAATGTATTACTAATTTTAAATAAATAAACTACCTAATGAATCCTTCACAATGTTGTGGGTTTCCTGCTCAATTTTTGATGTAAACTAATAAAAACATGCGGCCTTAATTAAACATCATACATAAATTGATTGATACACATGAATCTAACTAATAATCATACATAAACATATACAAATCATACACATTTAAAAATATGACATAACTAATGGATGATTCATACGAATTTTATTAACCAACATACAACAATATATCTAAATCGTGACAATAGTAAACAAAAGTTATATATGGATGTTTAAAACCATGCATATTCATAGACATACATAAACAATCTAACAAATAAAAAATTACCTACTGAATAAACTATAGAATTTTGGGTTTTCTTCTTGTTTGCACCACTAATGGATGTTTAACTAATGGATGATTCATACGAATTCTATTAACCAACATACAACAATATATCTAAATCGTGACAATAGTAAACAAAAGTTATATATGGATGTATAAAACCATGCATATTCATAGACATACATAAATAATCTAACAAATAAAATATTACCTACTGAATAAACTATAGAATTTGGGTTTTCTTCTTGTTTGCACCACTTTCAGTCGTCTTCTTGACGTTTAACATAGAAAGCATTGTAGTTTCAATCCTGTAATTTTAATAAGATGTATAAAACATGTAAGGAATGTTATAATTAATGTATTATTAATTTTAAATAAATAAATAGACTACCTAATGAATCCTTGACAATGTTGTGGGTTTCCTGCTCAATCTTTGCTGTAAACTGATAAAAACATACAGCCTTAATTAAACATCATACATATGAATCTAATTAATAATTATACATAAACATATACAAATCATAGATATTAAAAAATATAACATAACTAATGGATGATTCCTATGAATTCTAATAACCAACATACAACAATGTATCTAAATCGTGACAATATTAAACAAAAGTTACACATGAATGTTTAAAATAATGCATGTTCATAGACATACATTAACAATCTAACAAATAAAAAATAACCTACTAAATCAACTATATAATTTTGGTTTTTCTTTTTTTTTTTTTTTTTTTTTTTTTTTTTCAGTTTCAGCCGTCTTCTTGATGTTTAACCTAGAAAGCGTTGCAGAGTGTCTTTGGCAGCTGTGGATTTATGGCGTATATATATTGTATAATTAGGTTAAAACAACTTTCATGGTTAATCCGATTAGGTCTAAGATCAGAATGAATATTTTCTATACTTATATCATTCTAAAATCTCAATAATTACCGGTTTTAATTTGATTATCTCCAATTAAATTAAAGGAATAATCGTTTCTTACCCCTTAAAAAAATTTGTTTACAGAATTTCATCAAAAACGTGTGGTGGCTTAGTGGTTAAAATACCACATAAGAAACGAATGGTCTTGATTTCGAATTCTTCTAGTGATTTTTTGCCATGAAAAATTAAATCTGGATTTAAAAAAAAAATGCCTACGTGGACATAATGGTGATGACATGTACATATTGTTGATGATGTGGCGTTATTTAGTCATACGCCTCCTGTTATACATATGCAATATATATATATATATATATATATATATATATATATAGAGAGAGAGAGAGAGAGAGAGAGAGAGAGAGAGAGAGAGAGATGGGATATTATGAGAAGGAGTCTTAAAATGAAAAGACTAGGAAGCCATCAGATTGCGCCACGTGTCCACTCCCACCCCTCCTTTTTTTTATAACTATCAGGGGTATCTTTATCATTTTACGCCTTAGGTATATAAAGTTATTTTTTCTCTTTTTTTTTCATTATACTTCGTCCCTTCCCACCATTCGCTTCCCATTATTCTTCTTCTTCCCTGATACCGCATTCTCCACCGTTCTTGCCGCCGTTCTTCACTGTTCTTCCCACCAGTCTCCACCATTCTCAAGTCATCTGCACGATCATCCCACTGTTCTTCACTGTTCTTCCCACCAGTCTCCGCCGTTCTTCGCTTCCCACTATTTTTTCTCTTTTTTTCATTGATGCAGTTGTTTTTAGTCATTGATGCACTAGGTTTTGTTTTTATTTTTGATTTGTTTTTATCAAGTTATATATATGTGGTGTATAACACACATATTCAGTAGGTGTACAACATAGTATAACACAGTGATGCACTAGGTATCATTTAGTTTTCCTCATCTTTTGTTCTAATTTGGTTTATATAACATATTTATGCAGTGGATATAAAACACTGATGCAGTAGGTGTACAATATAGTGATGTAGTAGGTTTCCTCATTATTTGTTTTTTGATTTGGTTGTTATAACATAGTGATGCAGTAGGTGTATATCATAGTGATTTAGTATTTTTCATCTAGGTTTCCTTTATTTTTGTTCTGATTTGGTTGATATAATAGAGTGATGCAGTAGGTGTATAACAAAGTGATGCAGTAGGTTTCATTTAGGTTTCCTTATCTTTTGTTCAGATTTGGTTGATATAACATAGTTATGCAGTGGATGTAAAACACTGATGCAGTAGGTTTAATTAAGTTATGCATAGTAGGCTTGTAAGGTTTCATTAGGTTTCCATAATAGTTGTTATATTTTAGGACGGAGGAGTATATAGTTTTTTAATTATATAGATTTTTAGCTTCAAATGTATTTAATTAGTACTCGAAATACATAGTTTTATGGGCTATTTTTTGTTTAAGGTCACGAATGGGTTCAAATTTGGAAAATTAGTAGCATGGTCCCTAACTTAAATTTCGTGACAATTTACAAACTAATTTATGTGGACACAAGTAGGATATTTTTTTTAACAAATGAGTAACATCATACATTTATTTCCAGCTCTTTTTGTTTTCTTCTCTATATGCGACAATTTCATTGGCTGGAGATAATTTTTTCAAAATAGAAAATGACATGAGACCAAGTAAACTAAAAAAACAAAATATTTTTGAACTTGTAGAATAAGTTGAAAATTGTATTTTCTGGATTGTGGAAAAAAGTAAGGTCAGTGCATCAATAGTACATTACATTTATTGCTATGTCAATGTCAATGATCCACACAATATCCTTCACTAGATTACAGACCTGGCTCTGAGCAACCTAAATTTCGAAATGTCATGAACATAAAGGTTATGATTTGTTGAAATTAATTTAGGGGAGTATTAGTAATCATAAGAGTACTAGTAACTAGTACGCGTGTTGGTGGTTTGAGGCCATTTCCCCTCATATCGGTCCTCACAACCAAACTAAACCAACAAAGCTAGATATACAAAGTGATGCAGTAAATTTTACATTGTAATGCAGTAGAATAACATAATGATGCAGTAAAATAACAGTGTGATGCAGTAAAGAATTATATGTTAGCCATTTCTTTGAGCCCTGATTCATTTGCTAAAATGTCACATAAACTGATGTTCTGTTGTTTTATCAAATTCAGTAGCAACTCGTGAACACGAATGTTGAAGCCATTGGATTTAACCCAAGATTGATCGTTTTTCTAGTTGTGGGTGAGCAACTGATAACATTCCTTGTTGGCAACTATGTACTATACATGTATGCCCAGAAGACCCTATCGCCTAGAAAAAAGATGCTAGTCTCCAGGAAAAAGTTGAAGAGGGAGAAACTGATGCAAGGTGTTATAGCACCAAGATAAAAGACCATCATAAACAATCAAGCTTAAATATGTGTCAGTGTTGAGTACCTATTGCCGTGTTGAATTATGTTGATGATTCAAGAACATTTAAGCGTAATTCAGCATGATTTCAGCTTTTTTTTTTCTTTTTTTTTAAAGAAATTCTTTATAACAACAATATAGATATTCAAGGATTTCTTATAAGACATATATTTTTTTTAGAGATGTGTAACATTTATTACCGAACTACAATACAATAATATCTTAGTGTCTATGAAATATACTTTGTATCTGTCTTCTCATTTTAAATCATTTACTGCATGATGTTATTTTTGTTTAGAGTTGTGATGTAGTAGAATATACATAGTGATGCAGTAACTTATACATTGGGATGCAGTATATTATACATTATGTTGGGAGTATGATAAAAGGGGTGTAGTAGGTTTTAGATTTTGAAAAGTGCTTGTGTGATTATTTATAACGATGATGCAGTAATCTTAATGAACTAATGCAGTAAATGTTAAAAGTGATGTAGTAGGTTTTAGATTTCGAAAAGTGCTTGTGTGATTATTTGTAATGATGATGCAGTAATCTTAATGAACTGATGCAGTAAATGTTAAAAGTGATTTAGTAGGTTTTAGAATTCGAAAAGTGCTTGTGTGATTATTTGTAATGATGATGCAGTAATCTTAATGAACTGATGCAGTAAATTTTAAAAGTGATGTAGTAGGTTTTAGATTTTGAAAAGTGCTTGTGTGATTATTTTTAATGATGATGCAGTAATCTTAATGAACTGATGCAGTAAATGTTAAAAGTGATGTAGTAGGTTTTAGATTTTGAAAAGTGCTTGTGTGATTATTTGTAATGATGATGCAGTAATCTTAATGAACTTATGCTAGTAAATGTTAAAAGTGATGTAGTAGGTTTTAGATTTTGAAAAGTGCTTGTGTGATTATTTGTAATTGATGATTCAGTAGTCTTAATGAACTGATGCAGTAAATGTTAAAAGTGATGTAGTAGGTTTTAGATTTTGAAAAGTGCGTGTGTGAGTATTTGTAATGATGATTCAGTAATCTTAATGAACTGATGCAGTAAATGTTAAAAGTGATGTAGTAGGTTTTAGATTTTGAAAAGTGCTTGTGTGATTATTTGTAATGATGATGCAGTAATCTTAATGAACTGATGCAGTAAATGTTAAAAGTGATGTAGTAGGTTTTAGATTTTGAAAAAGTGCTTGTGTGATTATTTGTAATGATGATTCAGTAATCTTAATGAACTGATGCAGTAAATGCTAAAAGTGATGTAGTAGGTTTTAGATTTTGAAAAGTGCTTGTGTGATTATTTGTAATTGATACGTGGGAATTGCGCCCTTGCAACAGGTTTTACCTCTCAAGAGATCTTGAGAAACTTACAACCCCCACCAGGCAGTGTACCTGATCGTTGTAGTATAGTATAGTGACAAGTACCGGGGGATTGATTGTTCAACTCAAGAATAGTGTCGCTAGGATTAGAAAGCCTACTAAACTAGGTCTAGAGGTGAGGGATGATTCTTTTTGTATTTTTATATTTTATGAAAAGCAAGTAAAATATCAGGTTTTGAAGGAGTGGGCGGAATTAGTTGCTAGCCAACTAACCCAATTAACTACCAATGCAATCAAAATAAAATAAAAGAAATGAAAATTAAACTATTATACTAATTTGGTGGAAACAATAATGAGAAAAGTTGTGTTTACTTAGATTTCATTACTCCCTAGATATCTTTTACAGGTTGATTAGCTTGTTACAATTGCATGGATGACGGGTTATATTCCTTAATACTAGTCGTAGGGCCGTGTATAATATTCCCTAACTCTATAAGATCCTACTTCACTCCTATGTCGAGCCGTTAGAAGCTCCTAACATGGGATCATTAGAATTCTCTTACGCATTAAACACAACCAAAAATCGTAGTACACCTCCGATCATGTTTCTTAAGACGTTCAAGCAAGTTACCAATGGAAGTCTGCCAGTTTTCTTAAGCCTAACATCGAATACAATCATCCATAACAATTATAAACAAACAATAAACCCATAATCAACATCTAGGTTTCACTACATCTAAGCAAACACAATAAAAACCTAGCCTAGCATGTTAAAGAGAAGACAAGCGTAAGATATAATCACACAACACATCGAAATATTGAATGATTTGAATAAGTACTTATCTTCAATTGAACATGGAAGAATCAAGGGGTTGAAACCCTTGAAAAAGATGTAAAATTCGTCTAGGGTTTATGCCCTAATATCCCACACAAAGTTCCACACATTACAATGAAAAATTGGAAAAATATATATACACTATGCATCCTGACGGCGTCATGTGTTAACCTCTGTCGTCGTCAACTCGCCGCCAAGATAAAATTCGTATTACCTAGATCCACTTCTGACGCCGTCATGTAGGAATGAGCTCTGGGTCGTCACGTGTATTTGGACCCTAACGACCTTGGTGACGCCGTCAGGCCAATAACAAAGAAAATGTTCTGGGCCGTCACATGTATTTTCCACTTCCACCTCTTTTGTCACTCTTGACGCCGTCACGTGTTGTATCTTGACATCGTCAGGTACTGTTCCAGCAAAGAAATTTGAGACTTTGCCGTTTTCTTCACTTTTATGCTCCAAAAACGTCCAAAATGCTTCCTTTTCCAGATTTCTCCTCAAAAGTACCTAAAATGACAAAAAGAACGATTTAGGGCAATAATTGATCAAATAATCTCGAATTCGGGCTTAAATGACCCCTTAAAAGCGGTACACTTTTCGCCTCATCAAATACCCTTACACTTGAGATTTGTTTGTATAAAAGTAATTACAACAAATAATCGTTCCACTAAAAACAAAAAACAAGCACGGAGGTCATACATTAGCACCTCACAAATAGTGTTTAGATACTCACATCTCTCGGGTGTAATAAAGTATATATCACAATATGGAAATGGAAAACATCTCTCACTACCTGTCATAGCAAATAGATTACCATAGGCTTTGGAATGGATCAAACCTCCACCACTTGGCGTAAGCACCTAGGATAAACTATCAAAGAGGTCTTTTAAAGGGTTATAATGTTAGGTGTAGGGATATGGAAAACACGGTTTTGTTGGATAAAGGCAATATTTACTGGTGGCGAGTTAATAATCTTGGTTAATTACATGTACAATATGGCTTTGCTAAGCCAAGACTCGACTCGGCTTAAGCTAATAAATCAAAAATAACAAAAACATAAAATAAACATAGAATGAAACGGGATGGTAGTCCGTATGTTTTTCTCTTTTCTTTTTCTATATTTTTTTTTCTTTTTCTTTCTTTTTTTTTTCAATTTTTTTTTTTTGCATACACTTTTGCCCTACCATCCAAAATAATACATCATAGGGAATGTACATTTCCCTTACACTTGAATTTTTACATACTTTACAATGAACTATTCTAATGACTCGAATCAAGATAATCAAAACACCTGGAGTACTTTTTAAATATTTACGCACATATGGACGTAATAAATGATGTTCTTCCCCATTACTCCAAAACAATAGTACTTTACCCATGACTCGACTTAGAAACCATGTAATCAATTAGATAATTAACTAAGGGTTTAAACAAATAACAAAAATGCACTAAAGATGAGTGCATACAAGGAAGGCTAAGGCAATTTGGTTGCACATTTGGGTGGGTTGTAACAAATTCTTCCTTTAAGTAAGATGCTTAAAGTTAGAAATGAAAAGATAGGCTCGGAGGGGTGTACTAGGGGTTTCGTGTACTAAAAATGAGTACAATGCTAAGGTGTGGGAAAAATTAATTGATTTTGCAAGTCAAGTAATTATGATACGGGTTTAAACACAAGGGTGATCCTAATGCCTCTTATCATGTAATAAATCCTACTACACGAATGTAGTCTCACTAGCGGTCTCGGGATGCATCACTAACGCAAGTTCTAGAATCTAAATGCTACCGGTACACTCATAAGCATTAATAATGAATGATTTTCCTATCAAATCTAAAGACGAACCTCACATATTTGGGTGGAAAATTTTTCTGAATGGTACGGTTTTGTGCTAGTCATACAACTCCTATCCATGAGACGCTTGTTAAGGCTAAAGTTTCACTCCTAAATGTTGTAAAAAATTTTAAATTTGGCGCTAAAATTACACTAACAAGTATTTCTCTTAGTTTTATTACACACCTACTATTAAACAAACAAACTCAAGTGCAATTGTATCCTATAAGGTTTCATCATTTACCCTCCCCTTACACTTAGGATGAACATTGTCCCTAATGTTCAATTTGTGGAAAACTAGAAGGGGGGTTGAATAGTTTTACGTCCGTTTTAAAATTTATAAAAAACAAGTTTGTTTTAAAAACTTCGATTCTAGTTTTTGTGATCTCAATACTTGCAGTATGTGAACAATTATATAGTAACTAACTAACAAAGCTAATATTGTATAAGTAAATAAGTAAGTTATGAAAAGAGTTGGAAAGATCAAACCACAACACAAGGATTTATAGTGGTTCGGCTACAAGGTCACCTTCCTTGTTCCTACTCCACTCCCCGAGTCACCTACTCTAGAGTTTTCTTCACTATGTCAACAAACTCCCTTATTGCGGAGAAAACCTTACACACCAATGTACACACCACAACTTCGTCACACCTTGATCACAACTTTTACACAACTTCTTCACACCAATCTACTTCACCACTTAATACTTCACACCTATCTACTTCACACCAATCTTCTTCACAACTGCACTACTTCACAACTAAACAACTTCTTCTCCCTACACAACTTCTATTACTCCTAAACTACTTATTACAAGCACAACACAACTTCACAAATAATATACACAATATACACAACTACTCTTCAATACTTCTTGAACTTAGTTGTAGAAGGAGTATTCTTCTTTTGCACTTTGGATGAGGATGGATGAGAAGGGATTGAATCACTTGAAACAAGGATTAGTAATCTAATGATCAAAGGGTTTTGGAAGATGTTTAGAGAGTTTTAGATCTGAAATTTTCGTGCAAAAGGTGGGGAAAATACCATATTTAAGGTGGTATTTATAGGAGAAAAATTCTGACACAGGAGCCTGGCCGGTCCCCTTAATTCATGGCCGGTCCCCTTAATTTTAAGGGGACCGCCCCTTATAATTAAGGGGGACACCCAACTGTAACGGCCAGAAAATCTGTCTTTTAGTGGGGAAAGTTTATTTGGTGAAAAACTAACTGATTTTGGTTAGAAATTTGAATTCATATATTTAGTATGGTTAAAACATTTTTCTTTATTACCAAAAGTATTTTTAAAAAATATATAATATGTTTATATAATTAAATAAACTTTGGAATAATAAATTAAATACCCCTTTGATCATGAGATGTATTAAGCATTTGTTTATTCATACCTTAGTGATTAAGTTGGATATAATGATATAAACTAGCTTAATACTTGTTTACGTAGTAATCTTACGTTTGATGATTTTACATTTTGTGATCGTCAAAACATAGAGATATCGAAAACTATAAATAACGTTTTTATGCATTATTTATGTCAACAATCTCCCCCTTTTTGATGATTACAAAATCTAAACTCATTAAGCGAAAATTAGTATATATACAAGTATTATTGTGAGTTTATATCAATTCTCCCCCTTTTTGTTAGCATTAAAAAGGTTATCCCGATATAATTGGAGCTCCCCCTTGATGTATACTCCCCTTCGTTTTGAGGCCTGATGAGTGTCTAAATACTCATCATTTTATTATAATCTGAACTGCCAAAACATACAAAAACACTTAAATATGCATCAAAATACTGAAAATATCTCAGAAGTGTGTTTTATATGTTTCAAATGCAAAATATGCAAAAACAAATGAAAAATGTACAAAGTTTGTATAATTGGCAGTTTCAGTCCCTCAAGTTTCATAAGTTGTCAAAACTAGTCCCTGGTTATTCTAAAAACTTGAAAAAGTCACCAAAAGTCCTTTTTAATCATAAAGTTACATATTTAGTCCTTTGGTGCAAAGTTTCACAAAATTACAAGTTTAGTTTCTATACTTTGGAAATTAACATAAATAGTCCCTGGGATGTTAAAAACTTTGAGAAATTCAATTTTGGTCCTTGTATTACTAATCTTTTGCAGGAATGGTCCTTGGTGTGAAGTTTGGAAAAATTACATAAATGGTCCCTGAAGTTTCACAGTTTGGCAAAAATAGTCCCCGGGTATTTAAAAGTGAAAATTATCAAACATACCCTTGTACTATTCATCCTTGTCAAGTTTGGTCCTTTTTATAACTATGGGAAAGTCACAAAGTCAGCCCCTCAACTTTGAAATAATTACAAATTTGGTCCTTGTGTGAAATAAAACCAAACGGACCCTATGTTTTATTATATACCAAAAACCAAATCCAATCCAAACAAATACCCCAGCCCACCCCTTCTACCAATCCACCAGGCCCAACCTTCCCAGCCCAAACCACCCTTTAATAATAAACGGGGTCAAACCCTTTTGACCTTTCCCTCCCAAAACCACCATCACCACTGCAACCAAAACCACCCCTCCACCTCGCCTGTTTCACCTCCACTTGACCCCTCCAGCTCACAACCTTATCCCTCCACCTCTCCACAACTTCCAAGGCGCATTTAATGCCCTTGAAAACCTCTCCACGCAATACACAGTTGCCCCCATGACTTTGGCGCCAAAAAGATATTTAAACGGTGTGGATTACTCAGACCTTATCAACGGCTAAAATATGGTGGGAAATGTCAAAGTGGGTCCCACAAACCCTAAAAATCTCTACAAAAGGAAGAAGAAGCAGTGGAGATGATGTATTAGATTAGTTTAGTTTAGAGTAGTGTCGAATAGTTTAATTCTCAAATTCTAGTGTAATATTTAGCTTTTAAGCATTGTATTAAGCTTTGTCAGTGTAATCTTAACCTTTTCTAAGAATCAATTTCAAGTTTCATTTGCTATCTCAATTTATGCAATTTACTTATATTTCAAAAATCTCAAATAGTCTAATTGTTGTTTCTAGTTGTTATTCTGGGTTTATAAAGCTAACTTAAGCCTTGACAAAGCTTAATTAAGCTTTTATATACCTCAGTTGTCTGTTTAGTTCATAAAAGAAAAATACTAAAAAAATAGAGAAAAATAGTTGATGAATAAAAAAATTAGTGAACAAGAAGGTGAAAGCAAGAAGCGGGGTGTCATTTGGATTGAAAATGGTATTAGAGTCCTATGGGGGACACTAGGTATTGATTTGGTTCATTGGTTCATTGTTCTCAGCTTGTCACCATTTGTAAGCAATATTTCAATTTTATGCCTTTTGTTTTGATCATGCTTGTTACTGTTTAATTAGTGTTCTTAGATGTTTATTTGATATTTGTTATTGATAATATAGCTAAAAATAGTTTGCTTATTCATTGGATTCAATTGTGCTTAAAAAATCAAAATTACACAGTGTATAACTCATTTTTGACAAATCTGAGGTATATGCTTGTGGAGTGGTTGATTCAGGTTCATTTGATCTTACAATATCATAATTTAGTGTTTTGAAACAGTGTTGTGGTTTAATTTCACCATTTGCTTTATAAAATCTCAAAATCAGTTTGCAAAGGGGTGTTTGGCTCAGCTTGATACTGAGTGTGTTTGGTGTTATTAGTTGTCTAGGATAGTTTAAACATACTACTTTAGGTCATATCAGGTTATAATAGTCTTAAAACTCAGGTTTCAAACAACAAAAAGTCAAAATCATTGTGAGTTTGCCTACACAGTTAACTGTGTAGGAATTTGGTTCTCATAAGCCATTAATCTATCTCTTAAGTTGTTATTGTAGCTCAATATAACTGTATCATAGCTTAATATTGAATGTATAATCAGTAAAGACCAATCAAACCTCAGAAAAGTCAATTTAACAAAGTTCTATCAAAAGTCAAAATTGTCATTTTTAGAAAATCTCAAATCTTGTGAGATTTTTGTAGATTTGTGTAATAGGTTTTAAAGTCTGAAAATCGTTGTAGTAATAGCCTACCAGCTCATCTTTAAGATCCCACATAGCTTATAATTTTAGGAATTTTCCTCTGGGCCCCACTCACCCTCAAAGACACTTGCAGGGCTGGGTATCTCCCCTGCACCAGCAGACTCACCCATCACCACCACTTTGGTGGTGATTTGTGACCACCTCAGTGGGTCCCACACCTCCAACTTAGGTTCTTACAACCCCCCTCCTACCAGGGAGTAATAGTTGACCCTTAGTTTGACCTAGTACCAAGTGGACCCCACTTGGATTTGCCCTTGAACTCTGTCCCTAATCTGTCTCAGATTCCAATAAGCCAAGTGCTTATTTTGAGCTTATTGGGTTATTCAGTGAACACTTAGTACTTATTCTTGCTTACACTAGTTCACATTACTTATTAGAACCAGATTTAGCCATAGTGGGTCCCACATAAGCTCTTGTGAGCTTATTTCCATTTTCAGTCAACCAAAGTCAACTGTGGAGGTAATAAGCCCCCACAGTACTTAATAATAAGCTATAAATTAGTTGTTTTTACAAAAGTTGTTTATTTTTAGATATAATATAGTTTTGTAAAAGAAAAATCCGGAAAAAACAAATATAAAAATAAGTGATAGTTTCTATTTAATAGAATTTAATTTTAATTTTCATTTTTAGATTTTTATTAAGTAAGTTGTGTTTTTATATTTTTATTAATTTCCTTTTAGGTTAAAGTATTTTTAATAATTTCCTCAGATTTTTATTTTGTCATTTAGTATTTATTAGAATTAAAATTAGTTTTATTAATAATTAATCAATAATTAAGTTATAAATAGCATAAATAGTTTTTATAAAGCAACACCTAGTTTTTAAATTTTTTCTAGCTTTGATAAGTTATAAAATAGTTTTATAAATTTTTTCATAATTTTCTAAGTTGATTTAGTATTATTTTTAATTTAAAATAGTTTAATTAGTATAATTAATATAAATAGTTTTTAATTAATAGAAAATTCATAAAAAGACAAAAATATTTATTTTAATTTTGATACTTTCTTCAAGTTCATTTTAAGTTTTCGAAATTATTTTTATAAATTTTTAGTTTAATTTGTAGTGTTTATCATTTTTAGTTTAAATTAAATTAGTTTTAATTAAATAGTTAAATAGTTTTTAATTAAATAATTAATAATAAATAATAAAATAATATAAAAAATAGTTTTCTTTTTAATTTAATTTTATTTTAAGTTTAAGTTTATAGAATTTTCATTTTTACCCCTTGTAATTTATTTTTCTTAAAACTCACCTTTTTCTCAGTACGCAGTCGCGTCTGATTTTTAATTTAGTTTACGTTTATACGTTTTAGATATCTAGGTTTCACGTAATCGTTAAAATAGCTTATTTAAGCTATTTTATTTTATAAAACCTTAGATTAATCACACACACACACTTTATACCTTTCCTGTTCACATTCACTCGATCACAGATTCGTTTTTAATGAAACATCGCACACCTCGTTGAGACATTACGACCCGGGGAAACACTGTATTCCACGGAAGCATTTTCCTCATCTGTTTGACTATTATAATTGACCATTCACAAGTGGTTGACCAATAATTATCTAACCGTTTGAGGCGAATCAAAATTTGGCGCCGCTGCCGGGGAGGTTGTGCGCTTATTCTAATACGATTTTGTTGTATTAGTGATTGTTGAATATACATCCTTTGTATATTTACCATCCTTGTCCATATTTTCATCAAAAACAAAAATCCAAAAATATTCACCTTTACACTCCCACCTATTTGATTCTTCATTTCTCACCCCCTAAACCCTTTGATTCTTTCTATGTCTTATTCTCACCCTCTTGTCTATCAATGGTGTGGTAGTCCTTATAATGGTGGTAATTGCCCCAGTTGTGGCATGGTAGAGTCAGGAAATAGGTCTGTCTATAACCAGAATCCCTATTCCTACCCTGACATGACTGATTCATTCCACCAGCTCCCACACCATGAGACTCAGCAGTTTTACTATTGTGAGTACTGTGGTGGTTCACACTACAGTTCTGATTGTCAATCAGGAAACACGCTTGTCTATGAGCAGGTTCCTAATAACAATTATGACTTAAACACATACGACTCGCAGCCACATCAGTTTAACTGTTGTGAGTACTGTGGAGGTCCTCACTTTAGCTCAGATTGTCAAACAAGGAATCCATTTCCTTGTAACAATTACGATTATTCGTTTCAAGAACCACCTCCACAGTACCAAATGAACCAAGCAACTCCTCAATACCAACAAGACCTTTGTCTAGAGGTTCTTGAGAAACTTAAAGACCTTAAGGAGGAGTTGGCTAATATTTCGTCTCACAATGCACCAAGTTTTTCTTGTGTATATTGTGGGGGTCCTCATGATGATTTCAAATGTCAACCGTATTATAAACCTGAACATTGTTCTAGTTCTAATACATCCGGTTTTGACGCATCCACACCCCCACAGTCTCCACTCAATCCATATTCTCGTGATAAATCTATCACAGAATTACTTGCTGAAGAACATGCTGCTAGAGACGGAAGAAGCATGGAAGAATTAATAGTCTTAAAACAAGCAGCTATAACACGTGCCAAATTTCAATATGCTGCTCTTCTCGATAAGGATGATGAAAGTGATGATACCTCATCAAGTTCATCAGTTGAGACTCCTTCCATGGATATACAGGGAGAAAAGAATATAACTGAATCACCAGCAGTAGAAATAATGGAACTTGTAGAATCCATAACTGCTAGTCCTTCTCAACTCCCTGAGTCTGCTATCACACCCGAGGTTCCCACTCACTCTCTGAACATGGGAGACGAGCATCTTAACACAATTCCTGCAAAGGAATTTGACGAATTCATAAAGTCTAGTGTTGAGGACCTTGTCTCAATCCCAAGTGAGTCACAGGGAATTTTTGATCATATGTGTGATATCCCACCTCCTCTTGATTTTTCAAAAGATCATGTAGATACTCTCTCCGATTCTAACGATGATTGTACATCTTATGGAGAAATTGAGTATGTTGAGGCATCACTTCCCGAGTCTAATGTTGACTATCTTCTTGAAGAGTTCGCTGATGAACTCTCTCATATGGATCCCATTCCACCAAGGGATGAAAATGAAGTCTTTGACTTTGAAGCGGATTTGAGAGAGTTAGAACTTTTACCTACTCATGATCCTTCGATTGAACTCATTCAGATCAATCCACTTCCTCCAGAAAGTGAAAATGATTTGGACGAATTCGAGGCTTTTATGACTGAAGATAGTTCAATTTCATACGAAGTTGATGATAATTATCTTGATCCCGAGGGGGACATTCTTTTTCTAGAAAGTTTGTTAAACGAAGATCCATTTCCCCCTCTTCCACCCAAACAACTTCATAATGAGGAAATCAAATCAGTTGAGGAAACTGATAAATTTCCTGAGATCAAGCTTAAGGACTTGCCTCCTCCACTTGAATATGCATTTCTTGAGGAGGAAGTTCTTATCTTAATTGCTATTCAGATCTCCCTACTTTCCTTCACCTACCCGGTGATTTCTCCTGTTTTTCACTCCTTCGGGAATGAAGACACTATCTTTGACCCCGGCATTCTCATTTATAAATTTTGAGCCGGGTGTCATTATGTCTCATCGGAGTGGAACTTTCACGTGCTTCAAATGTTTATCCAAACATCTTGAATGAAAGTCCGATGCAGATTGTCTCTTCCACATCATGCTTCCCCATGGACAAATAAATTCGGGGTCGAGTCAAGCTAGCGACTCGGTAATCAAAAACAGTAGCATGCATTAGGGTTTTCACCCTAAGTGTGGGGGAGATACTAACCCACATGTTGTATATATGTATATATCCTCTAAAAAAAATGTGTGTACATAAACTTAAATAAAGGCTAAGGAATATTTTCCTTCTTATGTTCTAAGTGTTGGTTTAACACCCGGTACTTTGAATATTGAGGACAATATTCAGTTCTAAGTGTGGGGGGAGATTCGTTATTCTAACGAATTTAAACACATGTTCCATCAAGAACCCCCATTTTAGCCAAAATTTTAAAAAAAATTTCTCACTTAGAACGCAATAAATGGTTATTAGTCCGCCATGTCTAACCCACATAAGGATTGGCTAATCCAGGTGCAAACGGTTCTTGGTAAAGATATCTCAAACCCGTTGATGGCTTGCAATTTGCCCAAAATTGTATGGTACCTCAACTCGCCATATCCTAAAAAGCGAATGAGTTGGCTAGCCCGCAAGATTATGGCTTGTGGTAAAGGCAGTGGAAAAACCATAATTGGTAATCAGCTCACCAAGATGTTGACTATTCCATCAAGAGTTGGCTAGTCCAGAAGCAAACGGCTTTTGGTAAAGACAAATCAAATCCGTTGACAGCTGGTGATTTGCTCAAAATCACACGGTTATCAGATGTACCACAGTTCTTACATCTGGCTACTCCAGAAGTGATGGATTTTGGTAAAGAGTTTTTCAAATCCATTAAGTTTTTCTCAAAAGATTGCTAGGGACTAGCAATAGTTTAGTGTGGGGGATTGATGAGTGTCTAAATACTCATCATTTTATACTAATCTGAACTGCTAAAACATACAAAAACACTCAAATATGCATCAAAATACTGAAAATATCTCAGAAGTGTGTTTTATATGTTTCAAATGCAAAAACAGATGAAAAACGTACAAAGTTTGCATAATTGGCAGTTTTAGTCCCTCAAGTTTCATAAGTTGTCAAAACTAGTCCCTGGTTATTCTAAAAACTTGAAAAAGTCACCAAAGGTCCTTTTTAATCATAAAGTTACATATTTAGTCCTTTGGTGCAAAGTTTCACAAAATTACAAGTTTAGTCCCTATACTTTGGAAATTAACATAAATAGTCCCTGGGATGTTAAAAACTTTGAGAAATTCAATTTTGGTCCTTGTATTACTAATCTTTTGTAGGAATGGTCCTTGGTGTGAAGTTTGGAAAAATTACATAAATGGTCCCTGAAGTTTCACAGTTTGGCAAAAATAGTCTACGGGTATTTAAAAGTGAAAATTATCAAACATACCCTTGTACTATTCATCCTTGTCAAGTTTGGTCCTTTTTATAACTATGGGAAAGTCACAAAGTCAACCCCTCAACTTTGAAATAATTACAAATTTGGTCCTTGTGTGAAATAAAACCAAACGGACCCTATGTTTTATTATATACCAAAAACTAAATCCAATCCAAACAAATACCCCAGCCCACCCCTTCTACCAATCCACCAGGCCCAACCTTCCCAGCCCAAACCACCCTTTAATAAAAAATGGGGTCAAACCCTTTTGACCTTTCCCTCCCAAAACCACCATCACCACTGCAACCAAAACCACCCCTCCACCTCGCCTGTTTCACCTCCACTTGACCCCTCCAGCTCACAACCTTATCCCTCCACCTCTCCACAACTTCCAAGGCGCATTTAATGCCCTTGAAAACCTCTCCACGCAATACACAGTTGCCCCCATGACTTTGGCGCCAAAAAGATATTTAAATGGTGTGGATTACTCAGACCTTATCAACGGCTAAAATATGGTGGGAAATGTCAAAGTGGGTCCCACAAACCCTAAAAATCTCTACAAAAGGAAGAAGAAGCAGTGGAGATGATGTATTAGATTAGTTTAGTTTAGAGTAGTGTCGAATAGTTTAATTCTCAAATTCTAGTGTAATATTTAGCTTTTAAGCATTGTATTAAGCTTTGTCAGTGTAATCTTAACCTTTTCTAAGAATCAATTTCAAGTTTCATTTGCTATCTCAGTTTATGCAATTTCCTTATATTTCAAAAATCTCAAATAGTCTAATTGTTGTTTCTAGTTGTTATTCTGGGTTTATAAAGCTAACTTAAGCGTTGACAAAGCTTAATTAAGCTT
>JARVZY010002900.1:0-16000 GCA_030686995.1 Artemisia argyi
TTAGAGCCTTTAACAATTAATTTTGGAGCTTACTCATGAGGTTATACGAGCCAATAAGAACTAAGTGTATACAAGCGGCCAAGGGTTGAACGTAGGTAGGCGTAATCTAAGGCTAATTATTTTCTCACGAGCTGAGCAAGCTTGGTTTTAGCGCAATTTCTTTGAAGAATACATACAATGATCATCAATGTATTTCCCATATTGTCATATCGTTAATGTTTGCTGCTCTTGTGTTCTGTTTTTCGGACATAACTTTTTTGTAATCACCATGTTATATAGGATTACCGATAGTGAGAGATATCAGTAAGCTACCTCAAGATAGCTATGGAATTCCTGGGCTATCTCACATGACGGTTGCACGTTCACTCATGCATGGGATGAAAGACGTGAATAGTAGTAGTACACCATTAACTATTTAACTTGCTTCATGTCTTGAATCTTATTGTTTATATATTTTCACTCAAATAATTTGTGAATAGGTTGAGATTTGGCTTGAAACGTTAGCGCCAGGTGCACGAACACCTATTCACAGGCACTCGTGTGAGGAAGTTTTTGTGGTTATAAAAGGGGGTGGTACTCTTTATCTTGCCTCAAATTCTCATTCAAAGTCCCCTGGAAAGCCAGAAGAATTCCGTATTTATTCAAATAGCACATTTCATATCCCCGTTGATGATGTTCATCAGGTAGATGATTTTTCTGTTTCTCACTCTTGATACATAGGCTTACATGTTGCATTTCTTTTTATTTTTGGTATGGGTGTGAATAGTTATTCTGCCGTTTATCCCTGATAGCCTTATTAGCATAAAATCAATCTTGATCCAATTATCCGAAGCAAGATGGGAGTGTAAACGGGTTGGTTGTGGTTGGATTTATTAGTGTATACTTTTTTTTTTTTTTTTTTTCTTTTGTCGATTCATTATTTAAGTGTAAAAACATAGGGTACATTCGAATACGATAACAAAAGCTATTATTTGAATATGGAGTAACACTTTTTACCCATATCAATAACATACAACCCAATTTGACCCAGTTTCACGCAAATGGGTTGAAGTTGTCGTCTGTACTTAGATGGTAATCTGAGATTAGGATGGCCTTTTTGTTTAATTTTTTCATTAAGCGGTATTAATTAACAGATAACTTAATGGGTACCCTCACTTTTGACACTTTTTATTTTATGTAATTTCTTTTGATTAAGTGAAAAACAAACAACTTTTCATATAACTTAATAAATTAAATTTTTTCATATTACAGTAAAACCTCGATAAATTAATACTTGATAAATTAATAATCTCGATAAAATTAATAATTTGTCCAGTCTCAACTTGGGACCAGTACAAATTTAGACCCCAATCGATAAAATAATAAGATAATATTTTTTTTGAAACCCCATTGTATATATATCGATCCCAACGAAACTATAAATTAATAATTACTCCCTCCGTCCCATAAAAACTGTCCAGTTTGACTTTTCAGAGTCAAACTGGTTCAACTTTGACCATAAATATTTTTTATGTGTTATATCATACTTGATGAAAAATTATACCAATGAAAAACAAACTTAAAACTCAATCCATTCATATATTTTTCGTAAAGTATTATATAATACTCACAAAAATAGATAAGGTCAAAGTTGAACCAGTTTAACTCTGAAAAGTCAAACTGGACAGTTTTTATGGGACGGAGGTAGTACTAAAATAGTTCATAATATACATTTGATAATTTATTTTTCATCTCTAATTAGTATTCATTGTAATTAATTTTTTATAACTAACTAGTGTACACTTTAACTTGTACATATTGAAACTTGTTTTTCTAATTTATTTTTCATCTATAAGTAGTATACATTGGAACTTGTTTTTATTTTTAATTTATTTTTTCATCTCTAACTAGTATACATTATAACTAGTACATATTGGACTTGAAAATTTAAAAGTTTTACGTAAAGCCTTTTTAAATTAATAAATTATTAATTTATCGATATAATAATATCTCGTTAAATTAATAAAATATCCCGGTCCTAATACTATTAATTTATAGATATTTTAGTGTAAGTCAATTAGGTTGACACCACCGTATGTCAGGAACGACTGATTTATTCAATCGTTGGCAAATTAAACAACAAAATATACTGACTTATCATCACCATTTATCTTATTTCGCACCATTGATTTTCATATTTCCATCCTATTTATGTTTCACATAAATAAGTTTGTCTCCTAAGTATGAGTTCATTAACGTCTTTTCTGCAGGTTTGGAACACAAATGAAAGAGAAGATTTGCAAGTTCTGGTTATTATATCTCGTCCACCAGTAAAAGTGTAAGTTGTTACTTCCATCCTTGTATTATAGTGCATTATTATTAATCTAAGATATTGTGATCCATTTACTTTAAATGAGTCGGTTTGGGTTTTGTTTTATCTCAAACGGATCAAATATAAAAACCTGCTAGCCAGGCTACTTGACTCGCCCATCTTGTCACCTGTACTGGTTGACATCTTTATGTGAATCTTTGGGTGCCCTCTTTGCTATGCGTTTATCATTTATACTTCTAATGTTTGGCCTATTGTTATGCAGATTCATTTACGAAGATTGGTTGATGCCACACACTGCAGCCATACTAAAGTTCCCGATATTTTGGGATGAACAATGCTACCAGACACCTTTAAAGGACGAGCTTTAACTGTCAGTTTCTTGTAGGAAAATAATAAAAATGGTAAAAAAAAGAATATCGTAAACGTACCGACATGTTTGCAAATTTGCTAAAATCACTAAAATCATAATGTTCATTAGCGAAGATCTTTTACTTCGATCCTGCTAGCATCATCTCTCAAAACACCTACATTTATTTTCTTAACAAAACAATTAACAATAATTAATTAATCATTATATTAAATTTCTAATTAATCATTATATTAAATTTCAAACCAACTGACTTAGCTCAATTGGCAACCTGAATTCCTTCTGGAGCTTGGGGAGGGGTTTTACCCGGGTTTAACTCGGGGCCTCTCGTTTGGATGGTTTAACTCGGGGTCGGATTTCAAGTGTGGTACCGTTCTAAAAAAATTTATATAAAAATTCAACGGTTCACGTAAGTAGTTAATTTAAACTCATTTTGCATTGTCGTCAAAGAATTATTGTATTCTTTAAGCAAGCGTAGCTGCGGTTCAATATGCTTCCTTTGGGCTATACATTCCTGCTCTAAGGCTATTAAACGCTCATCAACTGTAACAAAGTGACTAGCTCCATAGGAAGCAACATCCCAGCTAAATCGGTTTAGCGGGGCTCGTAGCACCAAAGAAAAATCCGTAATCAAACCATCAAATTATGCTTTAGTGTCAACCCACCAAGGATGACGGAGCTTGTTAGGATTAATATTATTTAGGAATTGATGGTCATTTAAATGATAAGAACCTTTTACATTTGTAATAGCTAGTTACAGATTAGTAAGTGGGCTTTGAGACTAATTAAGCTAATTGGTTAGAGCATTAGGTACAGTGGTGCCGTGGCAAAAAGTACTGCCACGTCAGCAAAAAAGCTCCATGGCACCAGAAACACCATGACACCACATTTCAGGGGTATCCGTTGGCACCAGAATTTCTTGTGCCGTCGGCCAACTTTTTTTTTTTTTTTACTTAAATTAAAATATATGAACTATAAACTAAATAAACTTCATTAATAATAAAAACAAACATTACAACTAAAAAAACACACATTGCAATAAAAAAAAATACAAACTAATTAAGATACTTAAACATAAACTACGATTAAACTAAACTACGATTCAATAAAACGAATCATCCGACACGTAGCCCTCCTGACTCGAATAGGAGGCACTTGAATCGTCCTCACTCGATGGCACAGGTGGAAGTCCATTTGCCCATCGCCATTCTGGTCGCCGGTTTCGACGATCCTCTTTGGCTTTTGCTCGCTGCTCACGAGCTCTTGTTTCCCTTTCTTCCTCTGCTTCAACACGTAACAATTCTTGCATATTTTGTTCTTCAAATTCTTCATCAGTCAACCCTCTCCAAATGGGTTGGTTTTCCACCGGTTGATCGGGTTGTTGTTGAACAACATGTGGATTAGGCACCGGTTCATTATCCGGTGTGAATACCGGAAAGATGTCTTCCGGTGGAGTGTTCACGGGTGCAGTTGCATTCAGATTCATGCTGGAGCTTGGGAATTGCTGGCCAAAGTCATGGTCACTTGGGAATTGCTGGGAAAAATCACGGTGAGTGGGAAATTGTTGGGAGAAATTAATGTTTTATTAATGAAATTAATGGTTTATTAAGTTTTTAGTTTATTTATTTATTTACTTATTTTGAAATCTTATAAAAGAACTATGTTAACTTTACAAGTTATTTAACCATGCTCTCATTTTTAAAAAAAGATCACTAATTCAAGCCAAAAAAAAAAAAAAAAAAAAAAAAAAAAAAGGCGACGGCGCTGAGCCGTGGCTGCGGCGCGAGCACCGACGGCGCCACCACCGGTACGGTGCGCCGTCGGTTTTGCTTGGCTGGTGGTGATGGCGCCACCCACGGCGCATTTGTACCCCATGCTCTTAAGAGTTATTGATGCAGAATTTACCGACAAGGTTTTATATTTATAATTTGCTTGTCTCTCTAAGGTCTACCTAATGCACTATCGGGCAGTGTACCCGGTCGTGTGAGATATAGCTAATTGGTAAAGCCGAGGTCATCCCAAGAGCTAGGTGCGGATATTACCTAAGTTTAATGTCACTAGTTTCAAAGGGGGTTTTGATTGATTAATTAATTAACTAATGAAATGAAATAACAAAATAAATAACAATGCAAGTAAATAAGTGAAAAGAAATCAAATGGGGAGAATAGTGTTAACCTAATTACTACACTTGTTATTAACATGACAAGTTTTCTAAATGGGCATCCTATCGTTTCATCTGGGGGTTTAAGCCGATAGATTCAGATGGTCAAATCGTCTAATCCTATCTTACACCTGGCCCTATTCCTGCAACCTGAAATTGCAAGAGTTCGCTGGTTAGCCATTGGGATCTACGAAATGCAAGAGTCGTTAAGCGCCTCTACTAACTTAAATAGTCTAACGGGATGCGGCCGGTTGGAACTTACATCCCCTCTAATTTCTTAAGCAAGTCTGTTTGGTAGGTGGTTGTTTGTTGAAATTTCCACATGGATGGTGATATTACTATCACCAAGACACACCTGTATCCGCTATGGGTCCTATGGTCAATTCTCCTAGCCTCAATGGAACTACCAAACATCATCACTACCAAAACTAGAGTGTCCTAAGACATGCTAAGAAAGTATTCAAATAAAACGATAATAAATGCGAGAAAACTAAATCATGGCAACAACAATTTCATGATAAGGCTAACACCAAAAGGTGTTTAGCCACTCATGTTCAACAATGCAGAAAAATATGTGTTTATCATAATAAATGTAAACATAAATTCAATACAAATCGAATGAATGAATAAACCTATTATTATGGCGTGAATTCTCCCTTGGAAATGACTTGTATGCTGGTAGAACTTCGTTCCCCTTGCTTCCTGAATTCTCCCTGACTTCTGAGTGGTGAAAAGTGAATGGATAAACTCGGAATTAGGCCTGGTATTTATAGGGCCCGACTTTACTACGGCGTAGCTCTACGTTTAGCTACGCCGTAGCCTTCGTAATTGTCAACTACGTCGTAGATGGATCATGGGCTACGGACGTAGTTCTCATGTTATCACCTCTACGGCGTAGTTATATTGGAAACTACGCCGTAACTTCATCTTTGGCCACGAAAGTTCTTTACTATTCAAAATGAAGACCTACGGCGTAGCTGGAATGTTGGCTACGTCCGTAGAAGTCTTAAAGTCAAAACTACGCTGTAGTCTAAATGTTGACTACGCCGTAGATCCTGATAAGCATTGAGTGGTCTTCAGTGAGTGCTACGGCATAGGTAGATAATACCTCTACGCCGTAGTTAGTGTAGAATCCGCATACTTCAATTATTTTCATATTAATCCTTTCAAATCTGCGTCTTTTCTTTCCTATGCTCATCTTTGCCCTGAAAATAGAATATAAACAAATAAGAGTATATATCTTAACATATTAATACAAAAGATGAATAATCTAGGGGGAAATTAACACTAAAATATCGGTATTATTTGATGTTATCAAATATCCCCCCCTTGAACTCTACTTGCCTTCAAGTAGACCTTATTAGAATAATTTTTAAAAAGATATCTCCCGTAAAACTGGAAGATATGAATCTAAAAATTTCCTATACTAGAATATATCAAAGCCGAACACCTCACGAAAATGGGAACAAACACTCATCCTCACTCACTAAACTAAGTGTTAATTTCGGGGAGATCACTCAACGCACAGTCATAGTAAGTATTTTATCATAGGCTTGGCGGTTACACAAATCTCCACCACTAGAGCTAAGGTCGAAACAATTTTTAAAGGCAATATTGTGTGAACATATATAAGGCTATTGGTGCAGTGTTGTTACTAACATACCACGACGAAGGCAACAAAGGCATTGGTACATGACCGAAACGCAGGGCAAGACACCAATGACTGTTCTATTCCCTCACCTAAGCATGATTTACAACTAAAGGGTAGGATAAGATATGTGATGCATAATAATGGTGTAAAATGAAAAATAGAATCAAATAGTCTTAACCTATAACCGAGTTGCTACCACTTGCCGTTCATCCAAAGTCAAAGCTCCAAGATGCAAAAATTGGATCATAACAAGTGAATGTGCCATTCGAGGACGTCATGATGGGCACAACACTTCGTCTTCAAATCTTCATAAGTGATCGAGGTGGCTTCCTCGATGCTAAATCTTTATAAGCTAGAAACATGGTGCTATACATTGTTGCACCGGAAAAATAAACTATCTACATACTGAATTTTACTTTTTTTTTTTCATAATAACAATTACAAGAAATAAAATATACATCCCCCCAATTAAGATGAATCATACATGAAATAATTTTTTTTTTTGGGGGGGGGGGGGGGGGGGGTTATTAATTGATCTTCAAATATGGGTTTTCAAAGTAGGCGTGATTTCTGAATCTCTTAACTTGAACCTCAAACTAGAGCAAGTGGCAACTTCCCAATCATAAATCAAGACTAAAGGGTGTATCTAAGGGTATCTTGCACTAAAGATGAGTGCAACAAAAGGGTTTAAACACTAGGGTCGAAGAGTTAATGTGACTAATCGATAAACGCACACATATAGGATATTTGGATGATAATCCTAAAATATTGCCTTCTCAAAAAGTTTCTTCCAAATGCGTCAAGTAATCTCAACACACTACTCATTTATGGTCTCAAAATGATGTAAAGGCCATGTTCTAAAGTCTACAAACTACCGACACACTCATAATTTGGTGGATTTGGGTAAATCATGGGAAACTGAAAAGTTTAAACCTCACCATGGAATTAAAGGTTAAATGTGCTCGGCTAAGATCTATCCTAGTTAGGTTCGGAAAAATATGTCGAAATTTTAAAAATGGCATAATTTTTCAAAATGAACTAGAAAATGGGGCAAATAAAAGTTCAAATTAAATTCTAATCCCGTCCCCCCACTTGAAATGTGCAAAGTCCCTTTTCTACGCAAATAGGCAATAAGTATAAAGGAGATAAGTAGAATTGGAACGAGAATTTCCCTGAAACTTGCTCTTGAAAATGATAAAAGGATCACGTTTGAAAAACGTGCCTTTGCTTAGCCTAATGAGCAAACTTCATATCCCTGAGATCACGCAACTACCACAAGCATAAAACCTAAAAAGAAAAATAAACGAAAAATAGAAATCCTAACTCACTTTCGTAGGAATCACGGTTGCATTTAGCGTATGCAACAAGCCTTTTAAATGACTTGGTGTCCCAAGTGGACGAGTGAAGTCTCGTGAGGGTTTACGGTGAACACACCCACAAAGTTCATTTAAAAACTATTACAAGGTTAAAGTATGTTTGTTATAATTTTTTTTTTTTTGATTAAGTTGGTACAGGAGAAAACTACGGCGTAGTGCAAATGGAGTGCTACGCCGTAGGTGGATAAATCTTACAGACTGATACCGCTAGGATGCTACGGCGTATTCATGGAGTAGGCTACGCCGTAGATTTTTCCTGGGAAAATTCCTGGAGTGAAAACTCAAATATTAGCTCCTCCACCGTCTTCCTTTCTCTTTTACCTGCAAAAATGATTAGAACAAAACATACAAAACCCAACTATACTAATAAAATGGAAAAACAAAGGATAATTCGGGTTGCCTCCCGAAAGAGCACTTTTGTTTATTATTGAGTCTTTAAGTTAGACTCACTGCCACGTCAACCATTCGGGAAGGTGAGCTTCTCCGCCTTTCCCTTGTCCCAATTGGCGGATGGCCTACTCCAAACTGTCAAAAGAATGTACGTGTGGATCGGAAACAATCATCTCTTAGAAAGTTTGCTTTAGCTCATTCGCTCCGATACTTCATTTTATCCGATAGGCTTAACTGAACCTCACCGAATTTAACCTCCATCCAATTTTCAAATGATATCCCCTTATAGTCGACTTCCTTTCTCATGTGTTCACTGAAACATGCCCACTCGTATCTTCTAACCAAAGGTTCGGTTAGCTTTCCACCATTACATTTTTCCGAAGGGGATCACAGGTGGGCCAAGCTTGAGTAGTTCCGCCCTGTTTCACGATTGCTGGTCTACAAAAGTGAACCGTCCATACTATCTCTTCTCCTGAATTAATGCCATTAAAATAGTTTTTTAACCACTGGCTTTTATCGAATTTTGAGTCTTCATAACAAGACCAAACGTTAACTTCCCTTCTTAGCTGTCTTAACCTAATTTTAACTCCACCATTGCAAGATTTAATAAAGGGAGAACACAAAGGCATAAGTGCTCTCTTCCGTCTTTTATGTTTTCCTTTGGCTTACAACAATGGCGTACAATTGTGATTGTTAGGGGTCTTTCATTACCCCATGGGTCAAATGAGCTATCCTCCTCATCACTGTCTTCTCTAGAAGATTCCTCGCTTTCATCGCTTGCGTCTGAATTAACATCATGTGCATATTTTAAACATAAGGGGGTCATATAGTTAAAGATTTCACCTGAGATTCCAAATGTATCAGGTGGAGCTTCCTTAATTGTGATATTTTCCACACATGAATTAGCCACATCCTTGTGTCTTTGCAGGTTCGTCCTCTCCATATTGAAAACGACCCTTTCGTTATAAAGCTCAACTCCTAATGATATTTCCTTCTCAAAGACATTGATACGGGCTCGAGATGTCGCAAGGAAAGGTCTTCCCTTGGAATATTTGCCATGTCAATTACTACGAAGTCTACAGGAAATAGAAACCTGTCAATCTTAACTAAGACATCATCAACAGCTCCTATCGGGGTTGCCTTAGCCATATCCGCCATTTCGATCACCAAACTTGTTTTCCTGAGGCTTGTTAATCTAAGTGAAAGAAATAAAGAGAGCGGCATGACATTAATGATAGACCCTAAATTAGTCAATGCCAACAAGTTAGAGTTACCGATGGTGCAAGGAAGGGTAAAGCTCTGTGTGTTATCCTCCTTAGTTGGAAACTGGCAAGGTGTTGTGTTGCTAACCTTGGATTCTTCCTTCGAAAGAATTTTTTCACTAGATTGATTGTTGACCCCTTTGGAATGATCATCTCCCTTGTCTTCAGCGACCATTGCTTTGCATACCCCGACGACTGTCTTTCTTTTCTCAAGTACATTCTTCTCATGGATATCATCAGCTAACTTCCCTATCATTGTTTCGAGATTTTTTAGGGATTCGTCATGACTAACGAGGCTCTTGTTGGTAACTTCTTGAAAATTCTTTAACCACTCATCTTGCTCTTCTTGTCTTTTTCGAATCTTCAAGGTATTTATTGATTGTTTCTTATAGACTAGGCCTCCTTTCTCCGTATAGTGCCCGGTTGTATCCCTGCGGTCCCGTGTGATAACCATTGCTATTATTGCTTTGGAATGGCCTTCTTTCTCCATACTTTACCTCCTCAATTCTTTCATCATCTTCTTTTAAAGGGCAATCCTTGGCCAAGTGAGCTCCTTCACAAATTCTGCATCCTACTTGAATGGCATGCACATTTTCTTTAAGCTTTTTCATGTCTCAGCCCAAGCTTTCAAGTTTGTTAGTAATGAGGGTAATTCCATCCGATCTTCCAACGGTGCTCCTACCACTTCCCCCATCGTGCCACTTTTGAGAGTGGTCCGCCATATCTTCAATTGCCTTGAGGGCTTGAATAGGGTTCATTCTAGGGATAGGCCCCCGAGAATCCAACATTTGACGGGTAGAAATATTGATCCCCTCGTAGAAAATATTCACAACTTGTTGCTTGTTGAGATCATTTGTAGGGCATTTGAATATAAGGTCATTGTACCTATCCCAAGCTTGGTACAATGATTCGTCACCATCCTGTTAGAAGTTATAGATTTCTTCGAGCTGTTGTGCCATCCTTGAAGGAGGGCAATATCTTTGGATGGATTTCTTTCTCAAAAGAGCCCAAGTATTAATGGTTCCCGGAGGCAGCCTATCTATCCATCTCTTTGCTGCACCAGTAAGAGTCATGGGAAAGACTCTGAGCATGACCGCATCGTGAGACACTCCAGGAATGTTGAACAAACTGACAATGTAAAGGACAATCTCAATGTGCTCGTTAGCATCTTCGGTCTTGTTTCCCAAAAAGGGGTCTTTCCACAACTTCCTTATGAATTGGTTCTTGATCTCAAATTGAACCTCCACTCTAAAAGCTGGCCTAACCAAACCAGGTCCTTGTTCTTCACGTGTAAGAGCTAGGTATTCCTCGAGAGTGAGGGTATCGATATCAACATCACCCATGGTACCTGAAACATGAAGAGAAATCGTGAGTACTGAAAAATAAAATTAAAAATGCAAAACTTAAATAAAATCCTAATAGCTCCCAGGCAGCGGCGCCAAAAACTTGCTACAAGATTTACCGACCAGGTTTTATATTTATAATTTGCTCATCTCCCTAAGGTCTACCTAATGCACTATCGAGTAGTGTACCCGGTCGTGTGAGGTATAGCTAATTGGTAAAGCCGAGGTCGTCCCAAGAGCTAAGGTGCGGATATTACCTAAGTTTAATGTCACTAGCTTTAAAGGGGGTTTTGATTGATTAATTAATTAACTAATGAAATGAAATAATGATGCGTGGTTTTGCAACCTTGCAAAAGGTTTTACCTCTCAAGGGATCTTGAGAAGCTTGCAATCTCCACCAGGCAGTGTACCTGACCGTTGTAGTATAGTATAGTGACAAGTACCGGGGGATTGATCGTTCAACTCAAAGAATTGTGTTCGCTAGGGTTAAAACTCAATTAAACTAGGTATAGAGGTGAGGGATGATTCTTTTTGTATTTTTTGTATTTTAAGGAAAGCAAGTAAAATTCTCGGTTTTTAGAAGAGTGGGCGGAATTAGTTGCTAGTCAACTAACCCAAATAACTACAAATGCAAACAAAATAAAATAAAATGAACTTAAAGTAAATGTGGCAAAAACAATAATAAGAGAAAATGTGTTTACTTAGATTTCACTACTCTCTAGCTATCTTTTACCGGTTGATTAGTTTGTTACAATTGCATGGATGACAGGTTATATTCCTTAATACCATTCGTAGGGCCGTGTACGATCTTCCCTAACTCTATAAGTGTCACACCCCCAATTTACCTGAATGGCAGCGGAATGGAATACCTGGGGTTGACTGTCATAGCACCATAGTTACAGTTATATTGAACGACCTAAAGTGTCGTTTAGAAAATACAACGTTTGATCATTAAAACATTCAGAGTTTACAAAGCTTAGGTCCCAAAAGAGTTTGCCAATACAGTTAAAATAAGTTCAACAAGATCAAACGCTTCATAAGTGCAGAAAATATAGTGAGACGCGTCGACTCCGCGACTCCATGAAGGTCCAAATGTATGCACATGAGCTACCTTAATAACCTGAGAAATACATTGCGAAAAACGGTCAACATAAAGTTGGTGAATAATCATAGGTTTATAAGTAAATTCTAGTGTACATATGCCATAAGTAAAGCCAAGAAATAGGATGTCCGGAAAATATATACATTGGCTCTTAAGCTCATGACCCCGAAGCTAGACGATACTTGGCCCCCAATGAGTGTTTACCAGACACTCTAATAATAAAGACATGAAATGCATTCGTCCCATTTGGAGCAACCCAAACACGAATGGAGGCGTCACCCTCGATAGATCTATCCACTCACTCTCGCTTAGTACTAGAAATTAACGGTCCATGATAAAATAAGGGGACTTGTCGAGACGTGGTAATTAGGCAACTTAAGCAATGTATGAATTTTATACTTAGGCATGTACACAAAAATAAGTAATGCAATGTATTCTCCCCCGTGGGATTTGAAATCAAAATATAGAATTAAAACGGGGCTATGAGAACTCACCTCGAAGTGATGGTACAAAGATGGTGCAATGAGGTAAAAGTAGTCGGGACAATGAGGCGCGAGTACTAGCCGCAACCTAAATGAATAATCATGATCTAACTTAGATCAAGCCGTAATGAAATGAATGCACATGCACATGATACTCATACCACTCGTAATTTGAAAATACTAGTTATCGTCGTAGAAAAATGGTTTCCATACTTAGGAAAATATATCCATATATAGGAGTATATAACTTGTCATATTAACTCGTACGAAAAAGTTAGCGTTATAATCCTTGTATTGAAAACCTTGAAATACGTCGTTAAGTCGTATAAGTATTCCCTTGGATCATACGTATTCGTTTGATAAGAAAATAGTCCTTAGTAATATTTTCTAGAAAATATACCGTTTAGTACGTACGTTATTATTTTTATTTGTGACCAAAAATATATCTATAGTTTGACGATGTTAGAATGGTCATAACTTTGTCGTTTTAGGCTCGTTTTCCTTGTTCTTTATGTCCACGGATTCGTCTTTGTGTAAACTAGTATATTTTTGACAACTCGGCTCCTCTAGGTTACATTTAATGCCTCAAAATACCCGTCGTATTCTGCCAATCAGCAAGCAGTTTTCTAAGAAATAGTTTTCGTCGTTAATTTTGCAAAAATCATATCTCCTTCGTTATAAACTCGTTTTAATCCGTTCTTTCGCCCAAAGTTTCGTTTTTGAATGTATTTTCTAAATCTTTGGTCAAAATTTAGTCATCACCCACTGATTTTCCCACGAAATTAAAATAGGGACAGTAGGTATATCAAAAGTTTCAAAAACCATTTTCAAGTCTCTAAACTAGTTCCATCATCCATCAAACCACTTTCAAACACCACAAAACTAATCTAATCCTACCATACACCTTCTTAGGGTGTCATGGGTCCTTAAACATCATCAATCCACTAGGTCTAACAAGAGTTTCATATGTTTCCATTTCTAGGGCTTCAAAGTTAATATATACAAAAAATGGAGTGGTACAAGTTGATGCATGTATAAGATCTTGTAAGAAAATTATATAAACATAATAATAACTTGTAAAAATCATAAAAATGGGTTTATTTACTTACTTGATGGTTTAGAGAGTTTAGATGATAAAAAGCCTACTAATCCTTGAGTTTTTATTTCAAAACTCTAACAAGGATGATTATATTAACTAGTTTATGACAAGATCTTGTAAAAATTATCCTCCTTGCTCCTTGATCACCCAAAATCGATCCAACCTCAAGAGAAAATGAAGAGAAAAGTTTTCTAGTTGCAAGTAAAAGTGTTTTTGTGATAAGTAAGTGAAAAAGTTAAATATATATATGTTAGACAAAAGTTTGGTGTACATTTAAGAGTGTTGGTGAGGTATTAAAGTTTGAAGACTTTAGGGGGGGGGGGGTTGGCCGGTTCTAGGGGAGGGAAATGGGGGATATGTTTTGTGATTAATTAGAAAAATTAGTATTAGTAGTAAAGTGTAGTTAGGTTAGGTTTAGGTTTAAGGTTTAATCGGGTACCGGGTTTGTTAGAAATAAGTTTTATTGAAGTTATTCGGGTCATAATAAAGTTATAAAAATTGTAAAAATAAGTCGGGTACAAGTACGGAGAGTTAGGGTGATTATCGTTTAATTTTGGTGAAAACCGGCGTTATTAAGTTAAACGTACGATACGTAATAGTTAAATTTCTAAAATACCGGGTAAATTAATATTATAGTTTTTATATTATAGAAATGAGCATAAAAATGTATTAGGATCATAGTCGGGAGTGTCGGACATGTTAGACACATTTATAGTTCGCGTGTTAGCGTTTCTTTAAAATAAACGTACGTAAATTGTTAATAATACCAAAAGTATTAATTTAGTTATCCTACGAGTGGAATAGTATGCAAGTGTCCTAATGATGATATGCAGACTATTTCTAGTCCGTATGAAGTGTCCCTGACAATAATGCATAAATTCGCTCCTGAACCAATACGGTTACGCGAATTTAAATACTCGTAAACTAAATTTACGATGACATGGGTAATGCACGTGAATAGTGGTTTTCTCTCGGAAATGAATAGTGTCAAATGAATAGTAAAATTTCTGAATGTTTCTCGAAATGTCAAATTGACCTCAAAAACGATGAATAGTGATCGATGAATAGTAACTTGTGAATAGTAAATTGTCGAGGTTTGGAAAATGACCGGAAATTACGAGTTGTGACAGTCTTCCCCTCTAACAGGAACTTCGTCCCGAAGTTTAGTTTTGGTTGGTCTCTGAAGTATATTTGGTAAAAAGACGTGGATACTTGAGTTGCATTTGGTCTTCCCGTTCCCAAGTAAATTCGGGTCCTTTTCAAGAATTCCAGCGAACTTTCACGATAAAGATTCGACTTTGCTTCGACCGTTCGACCTCACGGTCCATGCATTCTAATGGTTCTATTACCAAGTTTACGTTTGTCTCAAGGTTGGATTCCCTTCCAAATGGGATTATAATTGACTAATCTGAAAGTCATTTCCTGGAATTTGCATAGGAGAAACATAGTTGTGTAATCCGGCTGTTCCTTAACAAGGCTCAAGTCTGACGGCCACTAGGCCTACTCTGTCTGAACTATTAAGTGGTCTGGTGTATATCGGCTTTAACTTTCCAAATATTTCCGAATAATATCATGCCTTTCCTAGGCAGAACTTTCAACGAAATCTGGCTACCAACTTGAGGTTTTAGTGGTTTACAACCTGTAGAATTTGTAATTGATTCTTGACTTGTAGGAAATTTCTGGTTATTTCCTGAATGCCTATTGGAATAGTGAGTTTGACTTTTTCCGAGTTTGGTTCGTCAATAGATGATCAGTGCTTCTTCAGGGTTATAATGTAATATGGGTAATATATGTTGCTGAACTATGTCAGAACTCAAATCTTATACGTCAGTTGGTCGATTCTAAAATGAATCTGAAATGGTCCAATATACTTAAAAGTTCAATCTCTCGTGTTACCAAAATCGTATCATGCCTCTCCAAGGCAAAGCTTTCAACTTAGTTCGTTCTTTCCCGTGAATCTGGTTAGTTTGCTGTTCAAGGATACCCTATCCGTATGATGTGCGTCATGTACCAACCTAACCTCTATCAGTTTCTCGTTTCTTGTAACGGGTTCTTGACTTGTGAAATTTCCTTTGTTGTTCCATAGTTTAGTTCTAGACCAGTGAATTTAACTTTCCGATTTCGGTCTGTAAATGGGTAATTGGTACTTCGACCATAAAGTGCCTCAAATGGTGTAGTCTCTACGCTCGTGCGATAATTATCGTTGCAAACGAATCTGATTTATGGTAAATGGTTAGTCCAACCATTTCTAGAGTCAATCGCTCACTCTTTGAGCACAACTTTCCTATGTTTGAATCGTTCTCTCGTTCTGACCATCGGTCTGAGGATAGTAGGTGGTGTTTACATCTAAATGAGGTTCCGAAGGAAATCTTAAAATGATTGCTAGAAGTCCAAGGTGATTCAATCACCTTTATCAGGAATAATTGAAACGGTACGATAAATCTTGTGACTAATTC